>QRFB01002686.1:29244-51813 GCA_008931105.1 Oenanthe javanica | reverse complement strand
GGAAAAGGAGGCCAACTATGTGGAATTAAATGATCAAGAAGATATGCTATTGATGTCTTATACTGAGGTAAATCATGTATTACGTGAAGATATTTGGTTTCTTGAATCTGGTTGCTCAAATCATATGACTGGAAACAAGTCTGTTTTTTGTGAGTTTAACGAAACCTTTCAAAGCACCGTAAAATTAGGCAATGACACCAGAATGAATGTATGTGGAAAGGGAAGGGTGAGATTGAAATTGAATGGAAGCAACCACGTAATCACTGATGTGTATTACGTTCCTGAGCTGAAAAATAATCTTCTAAGCATTGGTCAACTTCAAGAGAGGGGTCTCAGTATTCTAATAAAGTCAGGAAAATGCAATATATATCATCCAGAAAGGGGACTTATCATTCAATCTGTCATGACAACAAATCGCATGTTCATTTTGTCCGCTAATACAGAGCTTGAGAAGGAGCAGGGCACATGTTTTCACACAACTACTGTGCCCTATTTTCACACAACTACTTCAGATTTATCTCATATATGGCACTGCAGGTATGGACATTTAAGTCACAAAGGCTTGAAGACACTACAAACAAAGAAAATGGTTGATGGATTACCACCACTTCCTCCGTCATCAGATGTGACTTGTACTGATTGTATGATGGGTAAAGAACATTGAGACTCTTTCTCTAAAAAGAACAGTTGGAGAGCTACAGAGAAGTTACAATTAATCCACGCAGACATTTGCGGTCCAATATCTCCAATGTCAAGTAGCAAGAAAAGGTACTTACTGTGTTTTATTGATGATTTCAGTAGGAAAGCATGGATATATTTCTTAAGCGAAAAGTCTGAAGCATTTAGCATGTTTAAAAGTTTTAAGATATATGTTGAAAAGGAATCAAAGTCATTTGTTAGATGCTTACGTACTGATAGAGGTGGGGAATTTAATTCAAAAGAATTTAATGAGTTTTGCAAGGAGCATGGTATTAAAAGACAATTAACAGCCGCATATACTCCTCAACAAAATGGAGTAGCGGAACGGAAAAATCGAACTATGATGAACTTGGTAAGAAGCATGTTGTCTGAAAAGAAAATGCCAAAAATATTTTGGGCTGAAGCTGTTAATTGGGCAATTTATCTTCTTAATAGAGCCCCTACGTCTGCTGTAAAAGATATCACACCTCAAGAAGCCTGGAGTGAGACAAAACCGGCGGTGGAATATTTTAGAGTTTTTGGATGTGTCGCTCATGTGCATATTTCTGATGAAAAGAGAACAAAATTGGATAGCAAGAGCCTTCCGTGTGTTCTCTTGGGTGTAACTGAGGGGACAAAGGCATATCGGTTATATGATCCTGCTTCCAAAAGAATTATTGTAAGTCGAGATGTCATTTTTGAAGAAGACAAACAATGGGACTGGGATAGACAGTATGCTCAACATATCTCGGTTGATTTAGAATGGGGAGATAATGAGGATTGCACTACTGATGTAGATATTGAAGAACCAAGCTTCACAGAAAATAGGCCAAATCCAACACCGTCAAGTGAAATGACGGAACCAGAAGAAACTGGCGGAGCATCTTCAAGTGCAGCAGCAGATGCTAATTTGGACAAAGCACAAAGAATTCGGAAGACTCCATCTTACCTGACAGATTGTCACTGGTGAGGTTTTTTCCGATGAAGAATTTGAAGTTAATATGGCTCAAATCATGTCAGGAGATCCAATTACTTTTGAAGAAGCCACGAAAAGTTTTAAATGGAGGCTAGCAATGGATGCTGAGATAGAGGCTATAGAGAAGAATAAAACATGGAAGCTAACTGCTTTGCCAGCAGGAGCGAAAAAAATTGGGGTAAAGTGGATTTATAAAACAAAATTCAATGAACTTGGAGAAGTGGAAAAGTATAAAGGAAGATTGGTGGCAAAGGGCTATGCGCAGCAAGAAGGAATTGATTACACTGAAGTATACGCACCAGTAGCAAGGATGGATACAATTCGTATGATTGTTTCTTTGGCAGCACAAAGAGGCTGGAAGATTCTTCAACTTGATGTGAAGTCCGCTTTTCTCCATGGAAAAATCAGCGAAGATGTTTATGTTGAACAGCCACAGGGATATGTGAAGAAAGGGAATGAACACAAGGTGTATAAATTGCTGAAAGCTTTGTATGGATTAAAACAAGCTCCGCGAGCTTGGTTCAGTCGACTTGAAGCACATTTTATAAGTGAAGGCTTTCAAAGGCGTCATAGTGAGCAAACTTTGTTCATTAAATACGGCATTGGAGGTAAGATTCTTATTGTAAGTGTTTATGTGGATGACTTGATATATACTGGTGATGATGAAGACATGATGAATGATTTTAAAAACTCTATGTTAAGGGAATTTGATATGTCTGATTTGGGAAGCATGAGGTTTTTCCTTGGTATAGAGGTCTTGCAAAGTTCTGCTGGGATATATATTTGTCAAAGAAGATATGCATTAGATGTTCTAAAACGTTTCAACATGGAGAATAGTAATGTTGTCAGTAGTCCGATTGTTCCAGGATCAAAGTTGCATAAAGATGAGAAAGGAGTTAAAGTAGATGAGACGTATTTCAAACAAATAGTTGGTAGTCTTATGTACATCACTAACACTAGGCCTGACATGATGTTTGTTGTGAGTTTAATTAGTCGCTATATGTCTAGGCCTACAGAACATCTGCAAGCTGCTAAAAGAGCTCTTAGGTACTTGAAAGGGACTGCGAATTTTGGAATATTTTATAAAAGGGATGAAGCTGGAGAGTTTTTATTTTATAAAAGGGATAAAGCTGAGGAGCTTTTTGGATTCACTGATAGTGATTATGCCGGGGATGTTGATGATCGTAAAAGCACATCTGGATATGTTTTTTTAATGAATTCAGGAGCTGTTTCATGGTCTTCAAGGAAGCAACCAATAGTCACATTGTCAACTACTGAAGCCGAATTTGTGGCAGCGGCTAGTTGTGCTTGTCAGGCTATATTGATGAGAAGAATTCTAGAGAAGTTGGGGCACAAGTACAAGAGAAGTACAACAATCATGTGTGACAGCAGTTCAGCCATCAAACTCTCANACAAGTACAACGGAAGTACAACAATCATGTGTGACAGTAGTTCAGCTATCAAACTCTCTAGAAATCCAGTCATGCACGGGAGAAGCAAACACATAGATGTGAGGTTTCATTTTCTGCGAGATTTAGTCAAAGATGGAGTTATCAAAATGGAATTTTGTGGTACAAAAGATCAATTTGCTGATGTGATGACAAAGCCTTTGAAGTTGGAAGATTTTCTGAGATTACGGAAAATGCTAGGAGTGTCTGAGGTTCCACATAAACTAAACACTTAGTATTCACTGCTCAAGTGTTTAGTTTAAGGGAGGGATTGTTAAGTTATTCAGTTATTATAGGACCATTCACTGCTCAAGTGTTTAGTTTAAGGGAGGGATTGTTAAGTTATTCAGTTATTATAGGACCATGTAGTTAGAATAATCCCTATTTATTAGGCGTTAGTTTCTTTCTTTTAAACGTTATTCATTATCTGTACCACTATGTTTAGTGGGGCTGTTTTTCTGCATTCTGTTTTGTAATGGCAATATATAAGCCAAGTCTAGTTATTGAATAAAGCAAGTCATTCGTCCATTATTGTGCAAACATTTGGTTACATCTCTACATAAAGTAAATATTGCAGGCTCGTTAGAGCCGCTTGTCCTTACATGAATAGGTATCTATACTTTGTCTTCTTCTCCATTACTTTCCCTGTATATATAATTATATAAATTTTATAAATATATTTGACTATGTATATTCTATATCTATATATATAATATGTATGTAACTTTCTCCTTCCTTTTCTCCACGTCTTCTGCTCCTTGTCCCCATATATATTATATATACCCCATAAATATACACACATATACACGTAAATATGAACCCAAGTAATTTTATATATAAACCTGGGTAATATATTTTAGAAATTTTTGTGACATGCGCGCCTTGTTTCAAATAAGCGCGCGCTAGGCTCTAGGGGGTTTGTGCCTCAGTGCACATAAACACTGACTATTACTGTATATATCTAACCTATAAATACTTCTTTACAAACATCATCCTATAAAACAAGCAAAGCCTTTCCAGGAGAAACACCATATTCTACACCATTTCTGCCCCCACGTCCTTTTTCCTTTTGTCCCTTCCCATTGCCCGAAGAAAAAAGAACATACTGAAAAGGAATAAAAGTAAAAAAATAAAGATGTTACGGATACACTATTGAAAAGATTTAGGCTTTATAATTCAGTTGCCATTGTGCTGATATGTTCATATAAAACAATCATTAGCAAGAGCAACATGTGTTTATATTGTTGCAATGCGTGATTTTGACTTCAAGTCCTGTGTCATATTCCCACTCCTTGGATATTAACTAACAAGTAACAAGTGCAAGCATATTAAATAAGTCAACAATTTATTCCGTTAACTTTATCGTCCTCAAAAGAATGAAGTGCAAAAGTGTTAGCTAACTTCTAGCCACCTTATTGTAGATTGCAATAGGCTTCTCCATATCACAGATTGTGAACATAAGTGAAAAAATTACCATAAAAACAATTATATCGAAGCACCAACCTAATGTGGATTGCCTCAAATATTACACCAAAATAATTGTTGTTTATAATCCTTAGAAGTAAATTACAAATTGGTGGCCACACTCAAGAGATCAGATGGTGCACCAAATTATTTGGTAGATTGAAGTGATAACATAGAGCACTAAGATCTTAACAACAAAATTACATTAAATTACCTAGACCCTAGTATTACATCCTTGACAAAATTTGGTTCCAACCAGAAGATTCACTCATTCATAGCAATTAAGTAATTACTTAAACGAGAAAAATGCTCGAAATGATAATCGAAAAACAAACATTCTATAATTTTCCTAAGTTGTTATCTTATAGGGACAATCAAACACCAATCCCTATATGTGACTATAGGCCGCACTAATAATATAATACACAACTTGTTAGAAACTATTGTCCCTACTTATTGGAGACCTATATGTTATGTATTACATTCTGCAATATATAATAAGCAAAATATGATGCAAAACATATATGCTCTCCGATTATTACTTCAGTTCCGTGGAACTTTATTATTAATTTATGGAGACTACGAATCTGAAACTAAATCGAGCTACAACCAAAACAGAATCACAATTTCATGAGTCAAGGCACAGATTATAACAAAAAAATACAAAAATATTTAAAAAATTAAATTAGTTGGTTGAAAAAAATTAGTTACCCTTGCAGCGATACTAAGGGGAGTTTGGGGATTAGAATCATCATTGACAACGGAGAAATCAGCAATAACGACGACGTTTTGCTTAATATCTTCAGAAACACACTTTGTTCCACTGCTTGGTACTTCTAGCCATACAGCTGCACCATAGCTTGTGATTATATATATTATCAATAATACAAGGTAGGGTAGTGCTTTGACTCCAGTAGCCATTAATGGATATAAGGGTGTGTGTGTGTGTATTGTATGTATCTGTGAGGAGTAGCGAGCGATTTTAATGGAGGTTGAGAACTGGGAGGAAGAAAGTGTGTTTAGATCTTGTACTTGAGTTGATGACTTGTGTAATAATACTTTGGGTGATGAGTTCACGCTTTTTTAAGACCGGTGCACGGGACGCGCTATCAATTACTTACAAATTACAAAGCGTCTTTCTAAGTGTGCCCATGGGCTCTCATTTACTTTAATGACACTTTTATGAAGTGATTTTTTTTTATTAGTGAATTTTTTTGTGTATAAAGGGGTATATTATTATTAATAAATATGAGTTAATTAAAATTTGATAACTAATCTTTTGTGTACGATTAGACACACACTAGAAAAATTGAATTACAAATTATGGAGAAAAAAGTCATTTGGACTTCTATCTCTTAATCTTTCTCAATGGGATCTCTGAAAGTGTTTGCTTCACCTCTGTAGATTTTAGTTTGAGAATCACCAATACCACCCTTGTTTTTACCAAGTCTGACATTGAGAGTCAGAGTTTCAGATTTAGTCCATAAAAGATCAGGGTTCTTCTTTCTGCATAGAGATTGTTGTTGTTCTTCTTCATCTTTGAAACTTGTTCCTCCTGGTAGAAAAGTAGTACCAAGCATTGTAAGAGGAGTTTTGGGTTTTGTTGGAGCATTCTTCGGAATCACAAGAGTTGGCTTTGTTGAAACTTGTTTGGCTACAGTTGGTTTTGCTTGAATGGTCAGCTTCTTTTGAACTTGAGTTTTCTTCACAAATTTTCTTTTCTTTATCTGGACTTGAGCATTGTCAGTATCAGTTTTCTTGACTTCTTCTTTTACAACAACTGGATTCATTCCTGGATTTTCTTCTTCAAACAATTTCATTGCCAGTTCTGCATCCTTCTTATTTTGTTCTTCAATGTTCTCAGGTTTTTCTTCTTCTTCAAGCCTCTTTGCTAATTCTATATCAGCATCCATCATATTTTGTTTGTCAGAGTTTGATGGATTCAGAGTTTGAGTAGTAGTCAGAGTTTGTTTAGTCAAAGTTTGTCTAATCAGAGTTTTTTTTCCGTCCTTATGACTCCCTTGACTTTTATCATCACTACTATCACTAGGTTTATCAGATTGTAACATAGCATCCTCCTTGCATTTGTCTTTTGAAATTTTTTCCCCCTTTCTGACATCATCCCCATTTTTTATGGTTAAGATGTCCACAATGATATGCAACATTGTTTGCATGGAGGTGACAGTTATAGCAATTTTATCTACCTTAGCTTCCAAAGCATCCTGTTTAGTAGAGACAGTTTTGAGCTTCAATTCCAATGCATGTTGAGAAGATGAAACGGAAGTTTGAACAGATGCACTAGTTTTGCTCACAGAGTCCTTCAAATCACAAAGTTCACTATGAAGACCCTTTGTTAACACAATAGTGGCCTTTAGAACAGTCTTCATCTCATCATAATTTATTTCAGAATCAGCTTTTTAAAGGAGCTCATGAACATGTGGCCATGAAATATTCTCAGGAGAAAATTTCCAAGACATATCCTAGATGGATTGTCTTTTTGATCTTAAAACATCAGATGTAGAAGGATTACCTCTGCTACTCTCCCTCCTTATTCCTTCATGATCAAGAGCAGATTCTATTTCACCCTTTAATTGTTCAACAAGATAGTCGGGATAGCTCATCTTCAATCTGTCAAAAGCATCAAAAGAATCATGTGGCCATCTCTTGGAGTTGTATCTATGGGTGTATAGAATTGATAGATCTGTGACTTCTTCATCTTCAAAAATTGGCTAATCAGAGAATGCTTCTTCATTATCAGAGCTTGGCATCTCAGAGTTTGTAGTGACATATAAACTTTAAGTACCTTGAGTAGTTGTAGATGTAGATGGAGTGTCCAAAGGCTGACAGAAAGAGGTTGCACCAAAATTGCATCAGAGATAGCCAATGGATCAGCATCAAAGATTGTCCTTTTAGCATCAGCAACAGTAGAATCTTCAGTCAGAGATTGTATGCCTGCATCCAAACTTTGAATTGATGGTTCTTGTGGGGCAGGGGCCTTAACAACTTCTTCAACCCTTTGAACTGAAGGTTCTTGTGGGTTGTACCACTAATTCTTGCTATCTTCATCTGCTTCAACTATGGTTGTTGTTGCACTGTGAGCAACAGGTTCTTGTGGGCCTGGCCATGTAGAGATTGCTACCTCACTTTGAGAGGCAGGTTTTTGTGTATCTTGGCCAAATGAGACTGTGTTCTTCTTCTTCCTGGTGAAAGATTTAGAGATGCCAGAAATAGGAGATTCTTGTGATTTCTGAGCGAGCCCTTTCTTTTCTGACTTTAGCAGCTAACTCCTTTACCATTTCATAAGATATCTCCTTGATTACTTGCTTTGTTGAGTGAACAGGAGAATCAGATATTATAACTGGAGCATCTTCACTTGCATTAACACTGTCCAAAGTGATTACAAGACTGGTAAATGGATTAACATGAAGAGAATTACAATCCATTTCAGCCAATTCATCATTTTCTTCTCTATTGAAATTTTCATCATCACCATCTACCTCAATTCCACCGATATTACTGTTTATTTGGTCAGAAAATGCAGAGTCACTAGACTTTATAACAGAATCAGATTTTATCATAGCAGCAGAGTTTATTGGCTCAGACTCTAAGGCTGGAACTTGATCAGAGTTTACCTGATCAGAGTTTAGAGTATCAGTGTTTATTGCCTTGACTAATCTTCTCCTCTTCTTTGTAGGTTCAGGCATCGGATTGACATTGAATGGTTTCATGAAGGGAGCTGGAGAAATTGTTAGTATTGGTGTCCTAGAGACAATATTTTTAATGTTTTTTTGAAAACAATTAAGGATTACGTTTTATGAGATTATTTAATTAATATTTATTATGTCTTTATTTACTGCATTATAAATTGAAAGAATAATAAATGTCCTTAGAATATTAATACGTAATATATATCTTTAAGTATGTGACTTAAAAATGAGATTATATGAATAGTATTTTATTCCTAAAATTCCCTAGTCAAGTATTATTATTTAAGGACAATAATAATGCAATAAGACTAGTATGTTTGTTGACAGATGACCACATCTCATTGGTTATAGGTATGGTGATACTAAAGTCAAGAACATAAGTATATGTATCAATACATGAAACTGGAAAGACCCGCCATGAGATTCTTCATGTTAATAAGTGTCATAAGAAATCTCACTGTGATAATGATGTAATGATCCTCTGACTTGAAATCATTATATTTCTATACGAGAATTAATATACTTTGATTACACTCAAAGTTACCTTTAACCGGGTAATGATAAAGGTGTACATTGGGTATGCTATGAATCGTATGAGGAATATGAATGATAGATATAGGATTTAACACTCCGATTTTATGAGTGATATTATTGGCCTCTTGATTGAGTGAGACTATGAAATGCATGGTCATGCTTAAAAATTGATTTGTTTAAATAGTCTACTCATTGATCAAGGAAACCGAGATTAAACGTTGAAGAGGATGACACTATACATGCCTCGAGTTTGATCTATAATATAAGGTTAAAGGGATTATATTACATGGAACATTATTCACGAAAGGTTTAATTGAATCACCAATTATTATTGTTACTTGGGTAGCAATGATGTATTACTAGATGCCGCTCATTGTTTATAATTTTATTATTAGATAATAAAATTATTGCCAACGTAATAATAACCTAAAGGGTCACACACAAAGAACGTCAAAACGGAGGTTTATTTAAATTACGAATTTAAATATATTATTGTTTATTCGAATTTAATTATTGAATTAATTAAGTGGGACTTGATTAATTATATTAGAATTCAGATTTAATAATAATAATAACCCAAAATCATAATGGGTTTTGAAAATCACATAGATTAGGGTTAGGCCCAAAATCTCTCTTTCTCCTATATATACATAATGATGTATAGTTTTAGGGTTAGAAGTCATAATTCGTTTTTCACAGAAAACCTAGCTGCTCAACAGTTTTGAGAGGCTATAAAAAAAGAGAGAGAGAGAGAGGCAAGTTATTCGCCTAGTACCGACTCCGGTAATCGTTGGACGATCGGGCGTTCGTGTGGACTTCTTTGGAGAGTAGATCTTTGCATCAAAGGGCTGTTATAATTCTGTTTCTGGACCTCCATTAAACAGCATACGTAAAGTTTCGTTAAGATACATATTTCTTTACCATAATCATCCAACGTTATACATGGATCCTGCGATAGGGTTTCGAATTTTATTGTTTTTTACGTTTTATCCGCTGCGTTTTCATGCTCAAAACCCTTCAATGGCATCAGAGCTACGTGTATAATGGGATGATTTGGTTACGTACTTTCTGTATTTGATGCATGTATTCCTGTTTTTTGACTATCATGCTACTGCCATGCTTCGTTTTTCATGTATATTCGATTTATAAACTATTATAATGATTATATGTGATCTGCAATGTTATAAACTATTATGACATGATATGTGTGATGTACTGTATGTATGTGATACGAGATACAGTCATACGAAGGTCATCGGAACCGTTCTGAAGCGTTTAAAAACACAATTGCATAAGATGCAGTTTTCTGTGAATAGTGATTCTACAAATAAATAGTTTTTTTCGACAGAGTCAGAATGGGTCGAATTTACTCTTTCTAGAAAGGGAAAATTGTCACGAGCAAAAATCATCGCTTTGTCATGACCTATGGTATTTTTTGGCCATTTGACATCGTTAAGGGGCTCAAAAATGCAATTTACAATTTTTAAAATCAATTTCTAATTTTTTTTTATTTTTTGATTTTGATATATATGATTATGCATTCTGATATGTCACTAGTTGTTATGTGAGCATGGTGGATGGTTATGGCCCAATGACCTATATNTAACTTAACTAAATCATCTTATTCAGAAATCATCAATTTCTTGGTTATGGCCCAATGACCTATAGGATAGTGATTTTGTTTCATGGTTTTGGTTTTGAATACGACTTGCATGTCATTTATTCATTGTAATAGTTAATCTTGAATGTAACTCGAGTTCTTCTTGTAATTTCATTAGAATAGATCTATTTTATCATTCAATATAATTGTCAATGGAGACTTGAAAGGAAGTTAGAAGGCAATTCAGATGATGGAGCAATGAAGAAGATAAAGACATGTAATAGTATAGTATTTGAAACCACCATAGATTGACCTTGATATTTTCATTAGCTTAGAAATATCACATAGGCTGGGCTGTAACCAAACATGTTTAATTTATGCACAATACATATATGTATATGAATGCATGTGTAGATATGTATGTGTTGGAATGATGTATGTATTAGATACGACACCTATGACATATCTTCTTAAGAAAGATAAAATCTGTAACGATTCAAGATTTTAAAATTAAACAAACGATCATNGAATTAATAGTTAGGGCTATTGATTTGATAAAAATAGTGGGAGATATATATTATGAATGTATATGATAATCACTTGAACATAAATAAACTTCTGCAACTAACTAATATGCATTTTAAAAATTGTAGATATTTAATGGCAAATAACACAAATAGCTTCTCTGTGCGAGCAACCCTTGAGAAGGACAAGCTGACAGGAACCAACTTCCTTGATTGGTATAGGAATTTGAGGATTGTCCTCAGGCAGGAGCGAAAGCTCCATGTCATTGAAATTTCTTCACCTGCTCCTCCTGCTGAGAATGCAACTCGCGTTCAATAAAATATTTATCAGAAGCATATTGATGATGCGAATGATGTTGCATGTCTCATGCTGGCAACCATGAGTGCTGAGCTTCAAAAACAACATGAGCATATGGATGCTTATGAGATGATTGAACACCTTCAAAGAATGTTTGAGGGACAGGCTCGTCAAGAAAGGTTCGACATGACCAAAGCACTGCATGCTTGCAAACAGGGAGAGTGTGAACCTGTTCAACCACATGTTCTAAAGATGATAGGTTATATTGAGCATCTTGATACTTTGGGTTTCTCGGTTGGTCCGGAAGCTCAGATTGACTTGATCTTGCAATCTTTGAACAACAACTATACTCGTTTTGTTATGAACTACAATATGAATGAGATAGACAAAACACCCACTGAATTGTTGGCCATGTTGCGAACTGCTGAAACAAACATGAAAAAGGTTGAACCTGCTGCCATGTTGATGGTAGATAACAAAGGTAAGGCTAATAGAAAAGACAAATGGAAGGGAAAGAAGAAGATTGGATATACTTCTGGTCTCAAGCCAAAGGCCAATCCCAAACAGGCTTTAAAGCCTAAGGGTGCTGTTGCAAAGGGTGATTATCACTATTGTGGTAAACCAGGTCATTGGAAGAGAAATTGTCATGCTTATTTGGAGGATCTTAAGAAGAAGAAGAAGGCTGGTCAAGCTTCTGATTCAAGTATTTATGTTATAGAAATCAATTTATCTACTTCTACATCATGGGTATTAGATACTGGATGTGGTTCTCACTTTTGTATAAATGTGCAGGAACTACAAAGGAGTAGAACTTTGGCTAAATGAGAGATCGACCTACGAGTTGGCAATGGAGCAAAGGTTGCTGCTTTAGCTGTAGGGACTTATTATTTATCATTGCCCACTGGGTTTATTTTAGAACTTGAGAACTGTTTTTATGTGCCTGCAATTTGCAGAAACATTATTTCGGTTTCTTGTTTGGACAAGAAAGGTTTTGCATTTTCAATTCAGAACAATAGTTGTTCCTTTTCTTTAAAAATTATCATTACTCTTATCATTATTAAGAGTTACATCAGGCAATAGATAGGTGAAAATTAACTGTAAAAATCTAGAAAAGTATAATATATGTGCATCATTATTTATTTTGCTAGCTATCCGCCTAATTAACAAACATGGAAAATTAAAGTGTAAGTTATGGGTCAAAGAATACCCAATTTATTGTGTGAGCTGTGGAATTGCATCAAAATTGGTGCAGTTGGCTGTGAATGCTCTTGTGATGCAGTCAAAGAAGAAACTCCACTCTCTTCTCAGATTAGGCCTAGTGAGGCTTCCCAGCTTGGAAAGACTGCCCCCATAGCCTATTGTTTTAAAGAACTCCTTGATCTGTTCATCATTAACAACATCATCATATTTAGCCACTTCAGGAAGGTGAAGGGCTTGACGAACGGCCTCAGGAGTAATTGAATGTTTGCCATTGCATTGAAACGTTATGACTGGCTCTTCATCATCACCAACATTATTAAACTTTGCAGATTACCATATTTTGATGAGAGATTGAGCAGAGATATCCTTGGGTTTCTGACGAGAATACCCAATATAGCTTTGATGTAAGAAATCTTGAAAAAACATGAAAATCTTATAGTGCTTCAGATTTAGTGAACAAGGAGATGTAGTTAGTAGCAACGAATGATTAGTTTTGGAAAGAGATTCCTTTGGATGCCATTGAAACTGAGATTTGCAAGAGATTGATATTAGGGTTTTAGAAAACGAGAGAGAAAGATAGGAATAATAAGATGCAGTTGAATAATTCAAAGTGAAAATATGAATTAAACTATTCCCTCTCAATAGCATATACCCTGTAGTGGGACACGTGGCATGAAATTATTGGAAGAGTAATAAGTAGTACAAGTCTCAAAATACAGCAATTGTGTGTGTATCTATGTATAGATATGAATCATTTTACGTGAAATACACGCGCTCTAATGATTAATCCAATCAAAAAATAACAAATATGATGTCACATAATAAAATATGATGTCTTAAATAATATCTCAGAGTTTAGCATGTAAACTAAGATCAGAGTTTATAGTAATCAGAGTATGCATTCACTATCATAGTATACCACATACTCTGATAGAGTTTACCATAAACACTGATAGCTGAGATCATCAGAGTTTATATACTCCATGGACCAGAGTTTACTTCATTATCTATCATAGTTTATCACAGTCTCTGATAGAGTTTATCATAAACACTGATTGTGTCTGCTACTTACTGTTTTGAGTTGAATCACTTGAAACCATTCTCAATTCAGAAACCAATCTTGTAAAAGTTGCTTCACACAGAGGCTTGGTGAATATGTTTGCTAACTGTTGATCTGTGGGAACAAAATGCATTTCAATTATTCCTTCCATGAAATTTTCTCTTATGAAGTGATATCTGATACTGATGTGTTTTTTCAGAGAATGTTGAACTAGATTTCCTATCATTGCAATAGCACTTTGATTATCACAATAAATAAAAAAAATTGAAAAGTTCAAACCATAGTCTAACAGTTGATTTCTCATCCATAAGATTTGAGCACAACAGCTTCTTGCAGCTATATATTCAGCCTCTGCTATTGATGTTGAGATTGATTTCTGTTTCTTGCTGAACCATGAGACAATTCCTCCACCTAGAAATTGACAACTTTCACTGGTGCTTTTCCTATCAATCTTACATCCTGCAAAATCAGTATCTGAATAGCCTATTATTTTAAAGTCAGACTCTCTAGGATACCATAAGACAAGATTGGTGGTGCTAATAATAAATGTTTGCCTTGAGTTCTATAAAACAAAGTTTTATCAATTGTACCTCTTGTGAAACCACTTTCAAGTAGAAATTGAGCCAGTGTTTTATACCAAGCTCTTGGTGCTTGCTTGAGTCCATATAAAGCTTTATCCAATCTGTAGACATGATTTGGATATATTAGATTCACAAAGCCAGGTAGTTATTCAACATATACCTCCTCTTCAAGTTCTCCATTTAAAAATGCAATTTTAACATCTATTTGATAGACCTTGAATTTTTTGTGTGCAACATATGCAAGAAAAATTATGATTGCTTCAATTCTAGCTACAGGTGCAAAGGTTTCATCATAATCAATACCTTCTTGTTGAGAGTAACCTTTGGCAACTAGTCTTGCTTTGTTCCTTGTAATGATGCCATCAAAGTCTGTCTAGTTTCTGAATACCCACTTTTTGCTAACAATTGATCTATTCTTTAGCCTTGGAACAAGGGTCTAAACCTCATTTCTTTCAAACTCATTTAATTTTTCCTGCATTGCAGTAACCCAATCTGCATCCTTTGGAGCATCTTTAACTTTCTTTGGCTCTGTTTGATTAAAAAACTATGAAATAGACATTCATTTTGAATAGGTTTCATTGTTTGCACTCTACTTTCTAGATCACCAATAATCAAATCAGGTGTGTGGTCTTTGGTCCATTTCCTTGGAGGTGGAAAATTTTTGAACTAGATGTTCCCCCATGATTTGTGCCTTCATAGTATGATTCCTCAGTTAATGTTGATCATCCCCCTGAAGTTGTGCTTTCATCATTGTTTGATGAATCAGAGTTTAAATACTCAGAGTTTGAATGATCAGAATTAGAGTAATCAAAGTTTGTGGTTTCAGAGTTTGAAGGATCATAATTTAAGGTTTCAGAGTTTGTATTTGTCAGAGTTTGGTCAGACTCTGAAATTTCAATAATTGAGGTTGGTTCTTCAATTTCAGTAAATGATTGATGTTGCTCCCCCTCAATATGTGCAGAATCTTCAATTACTGTTTCAATTATGTCTGAATTAGAGTTTAAGGAATCAGTGTTTAACTCATCAGAATTTACCTCATCAGTGTTTATCTCATCAAAGTTTAGCTTATCAGAGTTTGTGTCCTGCAATTCATTTTCAAAACTCAGAGATTCCTGAGAATCTTTATCATGTAATCATATTATTTTTCTTTCATCAAAAGAAACATTAATAGATTCTATGACTACACTGGTTCTCAGATTAAACACCTTGAATGCCCTTGAAGAAGTTTTGGAAGTTGTTTCATAACCAACAAAAATGACTTTATCTGCCTTGAGTTCAAACTTTTTCAACTGCTCAGGATGTGTTTTGAGAAAACACTTGCTTCCAAATATGTGAAAGTATTGCACATTTGGCTTTCTTCCCTTTAACATCTCATATGGAGTCATTCCATGTTTATTTATTAAGGTACAATTCTAAGTGATGCATGCAGTGTTTACAGCTCCTGCCCAAAAATAAGTAGGTAGCTTTGCTCCTTCTAACATTATCCTAGCTGCTTTAATGAGAGTTCTATTCTTTCTCTCAACTACACCATTTTGTTGAGGTGTACTAGGTCCTAAGAATTATTGAATGATCGCTTTTGTTGAGCAAAATTCCTCCATTGCAGAGTTCTTAAACTCTGTTCCATTGTCACTCCTTAAATTCTTTACCTTGTGTGGTGATCCATTTTCTATCATAGCAATATGAATAAAAATTATTTCAATTGTTTCATTCTTTTTATGCAAAAAGTACACCCAGGTAAATCTTGTGTAATCATCCACTATCACCAGAGTATATTTCTTCTTTCCAATCTACATAATGTTGACTGGACCAAATAAATCAAGATGCAATAGATGAAGAGGTTGATCAATAAAATTTTCAGTTTTGCTCTTGAAAGATGTCTTCTTTTGTTTGGCCTTTTGACATGAGTCATAGAGTCCATCATGATGAAATTGAACTTTTGGAAGACCTCTTACGAGATCCTTCTTTACCAATTCATTTATGCTTCCAAAGTTCAAGTGACACAACTTTTTGTGCCATTTCCAGCATTCCACAGATGATATCTTTCCAAGTAAACAAGTTATGGGACCATTAGAGTTTACCTCCAAGCTAGCTTCAAATAAATTTTTATGTCTATGACCAATGAGAACCACTTTGTTAGCCTTCTTGCTTTTGACTTCACAATGTATTTCTTGAAATTCCACAGAATAACCTATGTCTGTCATTTGACTCACACTTAATAGATTATACTTGAATCCTTCAACCCGATCTACATTTTCAATGATGACATTTCCAATAACAATATTGTCATATCCTAGTATTCTTCCTATGTTGCCATCTCCATAAGATACTGCTGGGATAGCCTTCTCCTCAAACTTTGAAAGCAGGGATTTGTTTCCAGTCATGTGTGCAGAATATCCACTATCAATCACTATGATATTTTACCTATTTCCCTGCAATCATTTAATACAAATTAATTAGTAGCTTTGAGGACCCAAACAAATTTGGATCCTTTCTTTTAAAAATTGTTAACTTTTGCAGAAGAAGTACTTTTATCAGAGTTTAAGTTAACAAAGTTTGCATTATCAGAGTTTATTTTTCTTCTATCAGATTTTATCACATACTGTTGTTTAGCAGAATGACTAAAAAAACAGGAGTTTTATTCAAATGAGGCAAAAGTTCATAATAATTGAAATACAGACTATGATATTCTTTACATGTGTAAATTGAATGCCATAAACTACGACAGTGAAAACAAGGAATTTGTGGTCTTATATCTAGTTTGTTTTCTAAGCTCTGAACTAAGTCTCTCAGGTTCCTTTTTTTTATTTTGCCTACAGTCAATAGCAAGGTGATTAGAATTACCACATGTGAAAATTGTTTTTCTAGGAGCATCAAGGATATTCTTATAGTTATTCTCCTTAGAAATTCCTACTTTGACATTTCTATTTCTCTTCACCTTTTTAGGTTTATTTTTGTTTGTGACTGCCTTCAACTTTTCTTTAAGTTGCTTCTGTGAGAATAACCCTATATTTACTATTTTATTCTCTGACACGCTATTTTCTTTACCTTTGTTATTATTAGAGCATTCACCAAAGATATTCTTCTTTTCATTACTAGATCTAACAAAATTCACAGGTTCACTCAACTTTCCTTTTGTGTGTGTCTTAGTATGTGTCTCCTTATCAGATTCATAACCTAAGACAGATGTCCAATTCTTGTTAGAAAGCATTTGTTGGACTTTCTTACCAGAGTTTGTCCAAACTATGAAAGTCTTATTTTCTTTAGCTATCTCAGCTTTTAAATATTCTACTTGTATTTCTAGCTAAGTTTGCATGTGTATGGCATTCTCACAGTCTTTCTTAATGCTAAGCATGTGTGAATTTTCAGATTCAAGAAAGTCATTTCTAGCAGTCATAGTTTATATTTCATATTTTAGTTTTTCATTCTCAAGTGACTGTGATTTAAAGCTAACATGCAGAGTTCTAAGGAAAGACTTTAATCCATGGATATTTTCAGTATTAAAATTTAAGACAGAATCTGGTACCTTATCAGAGTTTAGGATGGGAGCATCAGTGTTTGCCATGAGGGCATAATTTGTTTCCTCTTCAGAGTCTGATAAATCCATCCAATCTTTCTTTGATGCGATGAATACTTTTCCAGATTCCTTGTTTCTGCACTCAGTAGCAAAGTGCCCTATCTTGTTACACTTGTAACACTTGACCTTTGATTTGTCAAGAGTTTTTGATTTGCCATCTATATCTTCTCTTCTTCTGAATCTGTCTTTATTATCTGACTCTTCATGCTTCTTTTGGAAGTTCCCTTGCTTTCTGTACTTCCTATATTTCATCTTCTTGAAGCGTTTGACAATCATGGCAACCATCTACATCATGTCAGAGTCTGTGGAGTCATCAGAGTTTGTCTCAGACTCTGATTCACTATTTTCCTTGACCATTATAGCTTATCATTTTCATGTTGAAACTTTTAAAATTTTCTCTTTTGGTTCTTCAACCTTTGTCTCAACATTCAAGGCAATAGATTTTGCCTTTCTACTCTTCTTATTCTTCCTTTGCTGTAATTCCAAATCATGAGTCTTTAGTCTTCCATAAACTTCATCAAGAGACATCTCATCCAAATTAGCCATATCTCTTATCAAGGATGTTTGTAGATCCCATTATTCAGGAAGAGCCCTTAGAAACTTGGTGTTTGAATCCTCATTATCATACACCTTATCCACCAAAGCCAAGTTATTCAGCAGAGTAAGAAATCTTCCATAGATAACAGTGAGAGACTCATTCTATTTTGCCTCAAAGTATTCATACTCTTGAATAAGAACTGATCTTCTATTCTTCTTGATTTCTTTGGTTCCATGACATTAAACCTCTAGTGCATCCCAGATTTCTTTTCCAGTTTTGTAGGAAATTACTCTATTTGACATCACAAAGTCTAAACTATTATGCAATATATTCCTTACCTTTGCATCTTTCAAGACATCTTGTTTTTCTTCATTAGTCCACTCCTTATTGTCTTTCAGAGTGTAGTATTCAGGAACCTGGCTCCCTTCCACAATTATTGATGGCACTAGATTTGTTGGTAGATATTGTCCTTCATTGATTCTGTCTAAATAATCAGGACCAGTTACTTCCAAGAACATCATCATCTTTACCCTCCATGTAGGGTATTCAGCCTTCTTCAAGATTGGGATTCTGATACTTTCATACTTGTTTCCAGACATGTTTATATGATCTTTAAGTTGTAATCAATTGCCTACTCTAATACCAATTGTTTCCCAGATAATAAACTATTATAGATGGGGGGTTGGATATAATAGTATCAGATCAATCGACTAAGAACACAAGTATGTAAAAGATGAAATGCTTTTTATTAACTTTACTTGATTGAATACAAAACTCTCTCAAGAAAATCAATGTTCTTAAGAGCTGCTAGGTTATGAGAATGATATTACTTTAAAATCCTACCATGTTAACCTAATTCTGTGTTTTTATAGTACACAGTTACAAAATCAAATATAGCAAGGATATTGATAAGGATAGATTTCAGAAAGATAATTGGATTACAATAAGACACTTCCATCTTTATCCTAATCAATCTCTGATTTATCTATTTCCTTCTTTGACAAACTCTGATCTTCATAATCTCTGTCTGTTTATACTCTTTGACTGACTCATACTATGATTTACTTAAACTTTGTCTTAATTAAACTCTTTTGACAGCTTCTAAACTCTGATGATGCCGGCATAAACTCTATTTTAATAAACTTTATTTGTGATATTCTCTGACAACGTCAGTGTTTTCATTTTTAACATAGTATCAAATAATCGACTTTAAAACACAAGTATGTAAAAGATAAACTGATTTGTATTAATGATAAACTGTATACAAAACTCTCTCAAGAAAATCTATGTTTTTAAGAGTTGTTAGGTTATGAGAAAGATATGTCTTGAATGAATTAATTACAATGTTAACCTAATTTTTTATTTATATAGTACACAGTTACAAATCCAATTAAAAAACAGATAATGATAAAGATAGCTTCAATAAGGTAATATAATTATATATGAATTCCTCCTTCTCTATCCAAATCAAATTCTGATTTGTTTGTTTCCATTCTTTTCAAACTCTGATCTCACAAACTCTATCGGTTGATAATCTCTGATTGAGTATATTCTAATTTGAGTAAACTCTAATTTGAGTAAACTCTGTCAACAGCTTCTAAACTCTGATGACATCAGCATAAACTCTGTTCTTCAATAAACTCTATATATTTTCTGACATTATTAGTGTTTGCATTTCTAACAATCTCCCCTAATTTATGCTTTATTCAGTAAAACATAAATCCAGCTTATGATGTCAGAAACCATAGAAATAAATGTACCTGAGTTTGTGTTTTCCATCTTGACTTAAATTCTCATATATGAAAAATCTTCAGATAGAAACTGATCAAGTAATTTCTTCTCAGAAATCTTCAATAATCCAATCAGCTTCTCCTTCAACTCTTTCATTTGATTACTAGGGTCATCAATCTGGAATATTGCAGCTCTCAAGTTATAAATTGATGTTCTCTCCATTCTGTCATCTAGAGGTATGCAACAAGCTTTCTGTCCATCAAGATTTAGTATTAGTGTAGGGATTCTCAACACCATTTTAACATTTGCATCCCCTTTATCCATTTCTTTCTTTATCCCATCTTCAATCACATATCCTGGTTTTTACTCCTTAGAGTTTACCACATAGAGTTTACTACATACTCTGACATAGTTTACCATATACTCTGATTTTGTCTACTATTGGCTATTTGGAATTGAGTCACTTGTCACCATTCCCAATTCAGAAACTAATCTTGTAAAAGTTGCTTCACAACGAGGTTTTGTGAAAATATCTGCTAACTGTTGATCCGTGGGAATAAAATACAATTCAATTGTTCCTTCCATGACATGTTCCCTTATGAAATGGTATCTGATCTTTGTATTCCTGTCATTACAATATCACTTTGATTATCATAATAAATAAAAAAAATTAAAAAGTTCAAACCATAGTCTAACAATTGATTTCTCATCCATAAAATCTGTGCACAGCAACTTCCTGCAGCTATATATTCAGCATCTACTGTAGATGTTGAGATTGATTTCTGCTTCTTGCTAAACCATGAGACAAGTCTTCCACCAAGAAATTGATAACTTCAACTAGTGTTATTTCTATCTATTTTAGATCATGCAAAATCAGCATTTGAATAGCCTATAAGTTTAAAGTCAGACTCTCTAAGATACCATAAGCAAGATTAATGGTGTCATTGAGATATCTAAAAATTCTCTTAACAGCAATTAAATGTGGTTCCCTTGGATTTGCCTAAAATCTAGCACATAGACAGGTTGCAAATATGATATCCGATCTACTAGCTATCAAATAAAGAAGTGAACCAATTATCAATTTACTTATTTCATATTTTTTTACATATTTTCATATTTTTTTAAAGACAAATATTTATTTTAGAATTTTAAAAGCAAATATTATTTTCAAAAAAAAAATTAAGTTACTTATTTTTAGAAAAAGTACACATATACCTACTTTTTATCTGAAAATAAGCATTTATTTTCAGAAAACAAGTGAAAAAAATGGGGACATAATTTTGTATCACCAAAAAATTTAATATTTAATAGTGTTATTTGGCCCTCCCTCACTTCATGTGCTAGCTCCGCCACTGCCTATGCAAATTTAAATAATTTATTTATATTAATTAAGATATATAAAATTTCTTAATATATTGATATTAATAAATATTCAAAATTAAAAAAAAAGATATATAAAAAAAATCTATCGGAAAAAGATATATAAAAATTAAATAATAATTATATATTTGTAAATATTATATTTATATATAAATTTACATAGGGGGTATAAATATTTAAAATATTCAATTTTATCTTTTAGAAATTTTAATTTTCAAAAACTTTCTTTACATATTGCATTAATTATTAATTGTTTCTTTTTTAAAAAAATTGAGAAAAAATAAAATTTATATAAAAAATCATTCATTAAGAAATCTTAAATGAATGGCTATTTTTTTATTAATCGAACTATACTTGATGACTATTCAAAAAAAAACTATACTTGATGAGGAATTGAACCTAAAGCTTCATAATGTGTTCTTATTTTATAGCAATCAAACTTAAAAATTGAACTATAATAAATATTGATTTGTGAAGAGGTTGTCATTGTGTGGAAACGGTTTTGTAGATGACTTTTCATATATGAAACAGAGAAATGGTAAGTACTAAAAAATTGTTCTAAAAATCATTTCAAATATTGAGTTGTTAGTTGTCACGTGTGTAATTTGGTAAGTTTTTTAATAAAAATATGAGATCTCGTGCATATACATATACGTTCACGGATCAAAACAAGTCATGTCATGTCATTTTAAAAAAATAAAATTATTTTTTTTCTCTCCATAACAGTGGGAGTCCAGGTTTTTCTCTCCCTAATCAATTGTGGGAGTGTGTCATGGCAGGGTATCAAAATATTGACGAGCAGATGGCTGATCTAAATATCGAAAAGGAGGAGAATGACGAATTTACTTTCGAAGAAGGGTTAGAGGGAGGAGTGAATAGGTATGATTTGTGTCTGGTAGGAAGGTATTTGACATAGAAGAATATAAATATCAGAGCCATGGAAACGAAGATGGCGGATGTTTGGAAGCCAACGATGGGTATTAATATTAAGGAATTAAAGCCAAGGATTTTTCTATTCCAATTTTATCACAAAGAAGACCTGCTATTTGTGTTGAATGGAGGCCCTTGGTCATTTGACAATGTTATGTTATTAATTGATGTGATTCCAACGAGGGAGGAACCACTAAATGTTGCACTTGTTAGTATTGGTGTCCTAGAGACAATACTTTTAATGTTTTATTGAAAATAATTAAGGATTATGTTTTATGTGATTATTTAATTAATATTTATTATGTCTTTATTTACTGCGTCATAAATTGAAAGAATAATAAATGTC
>QRFB01002686.1:9687-21608 GCA_008931105.1 Oenanthe javanica | reverse complement strand
ATGCCTCGAGTTTAATCTATAATATAAGGTTAAAGGGATTATATTACATTGTACATTATTCACGAAAGGTTTAATTGAATCACAAATTATTATTATTACTTGGGTAACAATGATGTATTACTAGATGCCGCTCATTGTTTATAATTTTATTAGAAAATAAAATTATTGCCAACGTAATAATAACCTAAAGGGTCACACACAAAGAACGTTTAAACGGAGCTTTATTTAAATTATGAATTTAAATAATTTTATTATTATTTCGAATTTATTTATTGAATTAATTAAGTGGGACTTGATTAATTAAATTAATATTCGAATTAATAAATAAACCCAAAATCAGAATGGGTTTTTGAAAAACCTCATGGATTAGGGTTTGGCCCATTATCTCTAGCTCATATAAATACATTATGATGTGTTTACAAGCCTCATACTTGTGAATTCGTTTTATCAGATAAAACCCTAGCAGCTCAATAGAAGAGAGGCTAGCAAGTGAGAGAGATAGAGAAGAGATAATTCGTGGGTGTTCTTGGCTAGTACCATCTTCGCTGATTGTTAGACGAATCAACGTTCGTGTAGATACCATTAAAGAGTAGTTCTTGAAGAAGGGGCTTCTGTGATTCACGCTTCTGGACCTCCATAATCATCCTAAGGAAACTTTAATAAGGTACACATCATCTTCTCCATAATCATCAGTTAATTATACACGGATCCTGCGTTTGGGATTCGCGATTTTTTTTGTATTTACCGTTATTCCGCTGCGTTTTCATGCCCGAATCCCAACAGCACTATGGTTCATGAACATTTGGATTCAGATATAAGACATTCTGAATGGGTGTATGTCAGAGGCAGTTGGAAAGCAATTAGGTAATTTTTTTGAAGAGTTCATTATGTATGTTGCAAAGAATATAACAAGCATATGGAGGGAATGCATGTGTATTAAGGTGAAGATTGATGTTAGGAAATTTTTGAAGAGAAAGAAGAAGATATAATGAGTATGTTGAGCCAGAAGAAGAGGAAAGTATTGGGTTGAATATTGACGTTAGGAAACGTAGGAGAATTGGATCTGAGATGAACATTATTATGGATACTAGTGATGCACTATATGATTATACTGTCAACGACAACAATAAGTTACACTCGGAAGCTATTCTTTCTGGAAATGATTGTATAGCATCCCCAAAATCTACGATGGCTACGCTTGCGAAGCAAGCTAGCTAGTCATCATTAATTTCTTAGGCTGGAACTGTCGAGGGGTGGGGAACCCACAACCAGTTCGAATACTTAGAGACCTCATCAATGACAAGAACCCTGGATTTTTGTTTCTCTATGAAACATTAGTTACATATAATGAAATTTCTGTTCTTTGTAAAAAGCTTGGTTTCTCTCACTTTTTTTGCAGTGGATAAAATAGGTAGGGGGGAGGTTTGGCGATTATGTGGAAGAATACAATTGATTGTAAAGTGGTGAATTTGTCTTTCAATAATATTAATGTGGATATTATAGAGCAAGGTTGCCCAGTTCGGAGGTTGACATGCTTTTATGGTTATCCTGAAAGAAATCGCAGGAAAGTCTCGTGGGATTTTCTCAGAAGCCTAGCTTATGATGTTCATCTCCCTTGGTGCATTTTTAGAGATTTTAACGATTTATTGTATTGTTCGGACGAAACGGGACCATACCCACATCATCAAAGTCTCATGAATTGGTTTAGGTTGGCTATTGAAGAGTGCCAGTTAAATGAGCTTGATCTTAATAGATGAGACTTTACTTGAGAAAAGTAAAGGGTCTACTAACTGGGTTCGAGAAAGATTGGATAGAGCGTTCGATAATGCTTTATGGTGGCAGAAATTTATGTTGTGTAAGCTTTCTGTTCCACACACGATAGTATCAAATCATGACCCTATAATGTTAGAACTCATTTATGTTTATATTCCGAGGAAGCAATTCATATTTCATTTTGAAAATAGTTGGCTAAAAGAGTAGACTTTTCATCAAGAGGTGTCAAAATATTGGAAAGAGCTTCCATCAATTCATCTGCTTCCAAAACTTCTCTCTGTGTTGTCTTTTATGGTTAAATGGGAAAGAAATTTCTTCCAAAAATTTCGTGATAAAGTGAAGAAGCAAAAAGAAGTTTTAAATAGTCTGGTGAGTAAAACTGATGGAGAAAGCATTAAACGTTATTTTGAATAAAGAACAAAGTTAAATGATCTTCTTCTCCATGAGGAGAGTTACTAGAAATAGAGGGCCAAAGCATTTTGGTTGACAGAAGGCGATACCAACTTAAAAAATTTTCATGAATAAGATACTGTGAGGAAAAACTGAAGCACGTTAAGTACCTGAAGAACACAACAAGGAAAAAACTGATAATCACGAGGAGATGTTTAATATGCTTTGTAACTATTATAAAGAGATTTTTGGGGAGTCGATGGGTGGAAACTATGCAACAGTGAATAATGAAATGAGTATAGTAACTGGAGCTCAGAATGCATGCCTAACTGCAGATCTATCGTTTAAGGAGTTTACAAATACCATTAAACATATGCATCAAGATAAATCAGTTGGTCCAAATAGGTCCAGTTCAGTGTTTTTTCAGCATTTTTGGAATTTTATTGGTAAAGAGGTTTTCAACTGTTGTCAAAATTGGCTTACAAATTGTTCATTTCCTGCAAACTTAAATGAAACGATTTTGGTTTTTATCCCAAAGAAAGAAAATGTTGAAGTGATGACAGACTTAAGGCCTATAGCCTTGTTCAACGTTCTGTACAAGATTTTAGCAAAGCTACTTGTTAATCATCTTAAAGTGCCACTTTCAGGGTTGACTTCTAAAAATCAATCGACCTTTGTGTCAGGTCGGAACATTTTTGATAATGTTCTAGTTGCTTTTGAGGTACTACATTTCATGAAAAGGAAGAACATGGGTAACAAGGGGGAGGTCACTCTTAAGCTTGATATAAGCAAGGCGTATGATCGTGTAGACTGGAATTACCTTCATCATAGAATGCAGACCATGGGTTTTGCAGATAAATGGATTAAATGGATTATGTTATGTGTCACTACTATTCAGTACAGGGTTTCGTTTAATGACATGTTTGTTGGTCCTATAACTCCGAGAAGAGGATTACGGTAAGGAGATCCATTATCTCCCTACCTCTTTCTCCTTTGTGTTAAAGGTCTATCTCAATCTCTATTAGGAATCTATATATAACTTGATGATAATTTTAATCTTAGAATCATAGAAATCTTAATTGATGTAACTGATCAATTGATATGAAAGTTATAAATATCAATTGATCAGGAAACCATTTATCAATTGAAAATGTTTATCTAAATAAACTGATAATATGGATTGTAGCATAGGTGTACTTAGTTTATTTCAATTGATAAGGTGTAAGTCAATTGATATTATTCTCATCAATTGATACTAGAGTCGATTGATATAGGTCATCAACTAATGTATAACTTAGACTGTCAAATTGTAAATATTTGAAGACAGGAAAATTATGCAAGTAAAGGGTGATCAATTGATATGGAAGCATCAATCGATAAAAGATCAATTGATAAGAATCCAAGTTAAGAATTGAAGACCATCAACTCCTATGAAGATCCATCGATTGATATATCGATTGATAATATCTACCAATCGATAAGTAAAAAATTATCAATCGATGGATATAAAGATCAATCGTAGAAGAATATGAGTTGATGGATAAAAGGAAGAATCAATTGATATGCTTAACAGCAAATTATCAATTGATTGGGACATCACAAGTAGACAAATTGACAGATAAAAGCACACATATGGAAGACAGTCTATATTGACTGTGCAGACTCAAATTGAAGTTGTCTTTCCAAGATTGAAGACTTTTCCCAAAAAGGAAAAAGGCAAAAGGAAAGATAGATCAGAAACAATCCTATATTAGATTAATTGTATTTTACTCTTCATAGGTATTGTAAACACACTTGTGGTATATAAACAAGTGTGGTAACGTTGTTAGAAAGATATACAAGTTAGACAATATCTAATAATCAATTGTTAAGTTTGAGAACACTTTTGTAAGAACAGTTGATTCATTTTCTAATTTTGTAAAAGCAGTTGGGTTTTATTAACCTAGATAATTTGAGCAATATATACACCGATGGAAAAACCAATCCATCATTAATTTTAAATATTATTTTTCATATACTTTTTAATTTCTGTTGTTCATTATATTTCTCTTAAACACTTAACATCAAGAACAAATATTAAAATAAAAAAGTTTTAATAATTTGTATTCAACCCCCCTGCTATAAATTATATTGACAATGTTCTGGGAAATAACAATCTCTCTTAAATGCTAATGCGAATGAGATAATTCATGGATGTAAAGTAATTGTTTACGGGCCTTCGATCGCACACTTATTATTTGCGGATGATAGTTTTTTCTTTTTTAAAGCAACAACTGAGGAGACTAATGTCGTTAAGGTGTTGTTAAATTCGTATGAATAGTTGTCCAGTCAACCGATAAATTTCTAAAAATCTGGAATTTTCTTTAGTGCTAATATGAGAAGAGATAAACAGGAGGAGCTTACAAGCATCTTGGGTGTTGATAAAAATTTAAGTGAAAGCAAATATTTGGGCTTACCGTCTTTAATCGGGAGATCGAAAAAATCTGCCTTCAACTTTGTTAAAGAGTTGCCTTCAACTTTGTTAAAGATCGTGTCTGGAAGAAGATACAAGGCTAGAACAATATGTTGTTGTCAAGAGCAGGGAAAACAATCCTCATAAAAAATGTTGCTCAATCAGTGCCTTCCTATTTTGTGTCCTGTTTTTTGATCCCTAAATCTCTTTGCCAAGAAGTTGAGAGAATGATGAATGGGTACTGGTGGAAATCAAATAACAGTGGCAATAAGGGGATGGCTTGCCTGGGACAGAATGTGCATGGCTAAAAGCAAAGGAGGGTTAGGGTTTCGCAGTCTACATGGATTCAACTTGGCTTTGTTAGGAAAACATGTGTGAAATTTTTTAAAAAATCTTAATTCATTGGTGGCTCGTGTTTATAAAGATAGTTACTCCCAGTAGGAAATGTCTTATATGCAATGAAAGGTATTGGATCCAGCTTCATTTGGAATGGCATTTGGGAGGCTAAGAAGCAGTTAAGCAAATGTTCAGATTGGTGTTGATGATGTTCAGTTGGTTCTTCAAACTCGCATTCCTCAAAATTAGATGAAAGATAGGGTGGCATGGACTTAATCTAGTAATAGGCAATACACTGTTAAAACTGGGTACCACTATTGGTTTTCTTAGAACTATAGTACGGATGCGGATGATAATTCTAAAGGATGAAACATGTTATGGAATCTCAATCTCCCTCATAAGATTAAAACTTTCGTGTGGAGGTTTTTCAAAAATAACATCCTGGTTAGGAAATTATTGATGGGTAAAATGTCCCTAATTCCATAATTAGTCTGATGTGTGAAGTTGACATAGAACATATGCTTCATGTGTTCTTTGACTTTGCAACACAGTGCTAACAGCAGATAAGTTTGGATTCGACATGAAAGAAGTGGAATCAGCTCCCTGTTGGTTACTTAATAAACTCAATGTTGAAAGTAATGAAAATATCATCAAGATAGCAACAGTTTTATGGGGCATATGGTTCATGAGAAATAAGAAAGTCTGGGAGAACAAAAGTATTACTCCAGCAATAATAATTGAGATGAGCTGCAAACAGGTTACAGAGTGGCAAGAGGCAATGAGGAAAAAATAAGGGATCACAGTAGTAACATTTATGGATGTTGATGCCTCGGTATTTGCAGGGGTCTCTTCATTTGTAATAGGGATGGTGTTAAGGGACGTTTTTAAAGGGGAAGAACATGAGATAAATGGGAGTGCCACAGTTCTGAAAGGTGAGGCAATGGGTGTCATGGAAGTTATGCATTGGGTAGAAGAAATGGATGTTAGAAATGTTATTGTAGAAAGTGATTCTCAAATGGTTGTTTCAGCTCTGCATCAGAACAAGGAGTATCATCTGGTGGTGAGAAGTCATTTTGAGTTTTGCCGAGAAATGCTTAGTCAAAGGAATGACTCATTAATTCACCATGTTAGAAAGCAAGCAAATAGGGTAGCACATATGTTGGCTAGGTATCCATGTTTGTTGGATAGCTATAACTTGTTTATGTCTCCTCCGCAAGCAGTGTTGGAGATCCTTTTGTCGGATATTATTGATTAATGAATTTTCTTTTATAAAAAAAATTAAAATTATTTTTGGAATACCTAACATTACTCTATGAAATATGTGTTATCAATATCATCGGATAGATTTCAAAATTTGAAACATACATTACTAAAAATATTCTAGAGTAATTAGAAGTTTTTTCAATCTTTATATGACAATGATAAATTGAATTCATACATTAATCCAATCTAAATATATAAATCCAAATAATTATAAATCCGATATAATAAATACTAACTCATAATTATGTTAAAATTTGAGCATAACAAATCACAAAAACTTTAAACATGTGGATATGGCAAAGTTTTCATGTGGCAGCCGGAATAAGCCATGTTACGCATCGAATATCACGTTCAATTTATATGCTCTAATCATCAAAAGGGATTAGAATTTCTTATCTTACAAGGTTCACATGATTTCATATGGAATTGCCATACGGGCCATACCATATATGAATAGCAATCTTATTTTTCTTCTCACGCGTATAAAAACAGCGTGCATTTGTAGTTTTGTGCTGGCATTTCCTGAAGGAGTACCAGCTAGTATCAGAGTCCGGTTGTTTGGCCGCACTTATTTTCCGGAAATAAGTTTTTATTTCCGGAAAAAAGTAGGTATGTATGTATTTTTTTTTGAAAATAAATAACTTATTTTTTATTTTGAAAATAATATTTGATTTTAAAATTCTAAAATAAATATTAATCTTTAAAAAAATAAAAATATGTAAAAAATAAAAATAAAATAAATAATTTATTTTAAGTTTAAGAAACCCCTAAACGTCACGTTGTATTCTCATTCTATAAATTATGTTCATACCGTACCACATGAAAATCTCCTCGATTTACTCGAGAAAAAGAAAGCCCTTTTCACCCCTGCATTATTGTATTCTATTTTAAAATAGTCCGAATTGAAATATTTTTTTATTAAAATTTTATTAATTATTTAAAAATAGGCAAAGCTCAATAGACAATTTATACTAATTTTTATAAATATAATTAGGCTCAAATTAAAATATTATTATTTTCACCTCTTAGGTTCTTAGTGTAAGAATTTCGACCACTCTCTAAATTCACCGCGGACATGTAAAGATCACAAGTTTTAGTTTTGTAGTTTTTGGATTAACGGCCTATAACAACCCAATGTCCATTCCAACTTCCAAGGATTATGAAAAGAAATTAATATAAGCACTCAAATTAACTTCATTAATTTAAAAAGAGTAAAGTTACTGAAATCTGAGAAATTACATTGTGCAAGTGTTTTTTAACATAAAATATTAATGGTATTTTTGTAATTATATACTCTTTACGTCCCAAATTAACTGTCATAATTGAAAATATTATGGTCAATTTGATTTAACTTTTTTTTTAAATGAAGAATTGTTTTATTGATAAATAATATCCGATAATACATCAGAAAGATAATAAAACCTTATCATCTAACCGAAAGATATGCTTAACAAATTCATGGGTCGAACGACCAATAAGAAATAGAACTTTGATTGAGAATTTAAAAATTATCCTTTTATAATTTCAAAAACCTGAAAATTACATTTTAAAATAGATTAGATATACTTTTTGATGATATATTTTTTATAATTTTTTTCAATTATATATTATATGTAATTTTTATTCAAATTTTGATCAATTTGACCACAAAAAAGTCAAACAAGACAGTTAATTTGGGACGTAGTAAGTATAATCTTATTAGATATATTAGGTATTATTGAAATTAGAATATTATATAAAAATGTGACATGTTTTCATCATTAAGAATAACGATATTTTATTTTTATTGACCAAGTTTGGTTTGTAACATATATATTAAATTATTATGAATGAGAAAGGGATGACATTGAAAATTTATCATGGCATTAAAGCCAAGTGAGATGAAGGAGAGAATGAGTGAGGGAGAAAACAATTTTTGAGGGAGAAAATAAAACCATAACAAGTGTTCAAAGAGGGGAAAAAAGAAAAAAAACACCCTGTAAGAGTTCGTGAGATCTGAAAAAAAAGAAGATATTTACGAAAAGTCGTGTGTATGAGAAGGGCATACAAGAGTTTATAGGTTGATTAAAAAAATTGTGAGAGATCATGCGTGTGAAAAAAAATAATTTCTTTCGAATGTTCGTAGGTGTGGCGATAAATAAAGATATTATGTAAATAATTTAGTGGCAGACGATAATAGTGACAATGACATACAACAATAATGACAATAATGAAGACGACAAAAAAATAATGAAGATGATAAAATTCAAAAAATTGAAGGGTATTTTTCCGATGCAAGTTGATCATTCGAAATTTTCATACTCCAACTTAAAGAAGAGTACTGAGATATACTACCTCTGTTTGACTTTTTACGCTCAAATTGACTTAACTTTGACTGAAAATTTAATATATTATATAGTTGAGAAAAATTATAAAAAACATACTGTTAGAAAATATATGTAATTTAATTTAAAATACAATTTTCATTTTTTTAAAATTATAAATTAATAATTTTAATTATAAGTCAAAATTTGGTCAATTTGACCACAAAAAATCAAACATGACACATAAATTGGGACGGAGGGAGTATTACAATATTATATAAAGATGTGATATGTTTTCATTGTTAAGAAATTTTATTCTTATTGATCAAGTTTAGTTTGTATCCTTTTTTTTTACCCTGGCAATTCCTGTTAGTGTTATAGTCTGTTCTAGTTATCCAGAGTAAACTTATACAAGTGGATGAGATATACGGGTAACAAACTGTGTCACAAGTTCCACAAGTTCCCGTTGAATAGTAAATCCAATTCTTGAATAGTAAATCTAATTCTTTTAAATACATGCTCTGCCGAACCTGAAGTCATGACATTCATATTCATAACCTTCTAAACTTTCCTAAGAAACTCAACAGTGTCAGAAGTTAAAAAGCCAAAGGTATCAAAAGTAAACGCCATAAACCTATATTGATTATTTCGACACGCCTGATTATCTTTACGCGCGGTAGTCACTGCCTGATTAGTATGAAAATGCCATTAGTATTACCAAATCTGATTAGAGGAGAAAATCCGGTGAAAATGGAGGACATTATAATAATATCTTTGTATAATTATTTAAGAATTTTTTTAAATTTAAAAAAATTATGTGAAGTAATAAATTAGTAACAATATTTTTATAATTATATATAATCTTCTGTAATTATAATAACACTATCGTGTACTTAAAAAAATTATGTGAAGTAATAAATTAGTAACAGTATTTTTGTAATTATATATAATCTTCTGTAATTATAATAACACTCTCGTGTATTTATATAATTTTTTTCTTTAATTTAAAAAAAATATGTGAGATAATTTGAGAATATTAATCTCTAATTTAAAACCTTTATGATAGAAATCCAGAATTTTTTTTTATATGAATCTATCATCTCTGTTATCTGAACACTGAAGCAAAAAAATATCATATTTAGAGTATTTTCAATAAGCTCTCTAAACAAGTCCCTAAATAAAAATATAGAGAGCATGATAGAAAATAGAATTCCAAGAGACTCTTAGTGACTTCTAAATTTCTCAGGAGTCTACTCTCTCTCCTTTATTTTAGGAGCCACTACATGACTCTTAACTTTTCTATATCATTAAAATATTAATTCCCTTCAATTTTTTCAATAGGTTCCCAATATATGACACATATTTGAATTTAAAATATGAATAAAATAAAAATAGAGAGTGAATATAAAGAGTATTGTTGGAGTTCGTATTAACTTATTAATAATTTAAAATTTTATAATATATTTAGGAAGATGCTAGAATTCTTTTGAAGAAGCTCTAATATAAAGTTGAGGAATAGTTGCACAATCCAACAACATGATATATTTTATACTAGGAAGAACAAAAGTCAAGTTACGCAAGCGTAAGCATTTTGGGTGTCCCGCACCCACGCAGTCTTTGATAAAGAGAGAACGAAATGGACTTGATTTTTGAAAGCACCCCCCTGACGCGTTTTTGTGTACTGACGTTTAAGCCAATGAAGCACCAGCTGTTTATTACTATTACTATGATCTTTAAGATTTTTTACTGTTCTATTGCGCGTTATTTCCTTGATTTTGTATGTCATCCAAATTATATAAACTTGCTAACCATGCCTAAAGTTCGACTCTGACTCGTTCCGAGATTTTTCAAAACATGTACTTATTTGTAAGATTATCAGTCTGTTTATTAAAAAAAATATTTTTTTTACCTTTTTGTCATGAGAACGTAAATTGATTATTGATAAAATTTACTTGTCATGATCTCCATCATTATATAATTATATAATATACACATTTATAATTTCAACCGAGAAAAAATCAATATTCAAATATTCTTATCATGAAAATTTATTATATGATCATCCCACTTCCGGTATATCCATAATCTTGTTATAGTTATTTTATTGATATTTATTATTAAAATCCACTAATTAATAAATAATTAGCTGAGTAAGCATCCATTTTCTTGGTTGATCTCCTTCCTCAGCTCACATGCAGAATCCTGGAAGCTACTTGTGACAGAATCCTATGATGTTAGCCTTCTTATTTTCTACTAAATAAATAAATTAACTAATCATGTAGTAATTATCATTAGGTTTGATCCGTTTATATCATCGAATAAATATCTTATAAATTTATAGATATATACCAACATCATATACTCATCATCTATACACATATTATTGACATTTGAAGAATACTAATATAAATCAAAGTATAATTTAAGTAAATTTTATTCATCGAAAGGTAGCTAGAACATGCCCATGTGCCCTCAATGTCTAAGTTGGCCATGGAATGAATAAAAACATTATCATATACGTATAGTCCAGCATGAAAAATGAAAAGTCATTTTTCTAAAAAAATAAAAATTACAGGTTTTAAGGGAGTCATTGTCTTTTATTATCTGGAGGAGCTTGTGACTTGTGAAGTAGGTCAAAAACTCTAGAAACTAATAACTTGTGAGTTGTGACCTTTTCTTTATGTACAGTCTGCCAATACCATATGCTATGCTATCATCTTTTTCATATATTCTCTTCTCTTTCATTTCCACTCGAATAATAACTTATTTAATAATTGCATTATATGTGAAAAAGTCGTATTGAGACCGCATTTTTTAAATGTCGAAAACTATGTATGTATAGTAAGAAATATATTAAATTAAATTAATTTGAATTAATTATTATAAATTATGTATTTATAATTTTATTAATTTACAAATTATTTCTTAAAATATATTATTTAAAGTTTTTGATAATGTTTTTTTTAAAAAAACATATACAAATTATATAATATATCTAATATGTTAATCAAAATTAATTAATTTGAAACTTTTTAAACATTTAAGTTTTTTTTTAAAAGTTATAAACTTTCTCCATTTTTTTTTATATTTGTCATCGAAACNTTATATATGTGTACGTTTTATATTCTTAAATAAAGTGTGACATTAATATCTTATGAATTGTACTAGTAAAATACTCCCCCGTCCCATATTTCTTGTCTTGTTTGACTTTTACGCGTATTTTAAAGTGTCTTGACCACATAGCTACACAAAATATTTTTAAAATTTTCTTTTTGTGAATAAAAGTTTAATATTTAAATTTTTATTCACACAAGGAAAATTTTAAAAATAATTTATGTAGCTATGCGGTCAAAATATCTTAAAATACGCATAAAAGTCAAACAAGACAAGAAATATGGGACGGA
>QRFB01002685.1:0-53927 GCA_008931105.1 Oenanthe javanica | reverse complement strand
TACCTGGTAATGCAGGTGTACTAGGAATATCTGCTTTAGTTGTTTGAGAAGTTGGCTCTTTTAATAACGGAGTTGGTAATGCAGGTTTCCGAGGAATGGCTGCTTCAGTTGTTTGAGAAGTTGGNTGCAGGTGTACTAGGAATATCTGCTTTAGTTGTTTGAGAAGTTGGCTCTTTTAATAACGGAGTTGGTAATGCAGGTTTCCGAGGAATGGCTGCTTCAGTTGTTTGAGAAGTTGCCCCTTTCTTGTCTTGTTTCTGTGAAGGTGGTAATGTTGGACTAGGTTGGCTTGTTTTAGGTTTCTCATTTGTGGTCGTCATAGTAGTAGTAGTAGTAGAAGTAGCAGTATTGGCAATCCGGGGAAACGTAATGGTTAAAATTCCGCCCTCAAATTTGGCACGGATTGCTTTGATAGTACAATTTTTTGGGATTTGAAAATCTTCTTGAAAATGGCTCAACTTGTTACCACCAACTGGACGCTCTCCTGTAACCCTAAGAATATTTCCAGTTTCTGTTGTAACCTTCATATATTGTTTCAGGAAGTCTGTAAATAGGCCAGATAATTATATCATCTTTACGTCAGTAAAAACATCAGTTAATCATCTGATCATTAAAGCTATTGTAAAGTGCGGAAAAAAGAGGCGAGTAGTCATGGAAAAGATTACAGTAGGTAATATTCATTCTAGACCTTTCCTTGATAAAGTGGTAATATTAAATTGAAAAAAAAACAATATTTGTCACAGAATTTGTGTGCATGTTGCAATGCATAATAATATTAATAATAGTAATAGTTATATCCAGTAAAAAAATAGTGCTATATGTTTGAAAATTTAAATGAATTCATATTTATGAAAAATATTTTCGTCCACTTTATGTATCCACTATTTGGGTGAGGTTAAAATACGAAAACATAATCGAGGTTTAGGACATTATTAAGAGATTGAAAAAAAATACACAATTTACATACCAGGGAGAAATATAAGCAGAATATCAGATTCTTTCCCCTGTTTCCACTCGGAGCTGGGGGTAAATTTTTCATGAACCCTAGCAACGGCCGCAGGAGGACGATTGTAGCTGGAACCTCTTGGTCCTCTCGGTGTTTCCATTTTTGATGGATTACTCCTATTCTCTTCAAATAACAGATGAAGGTTTAAGGGCAGTGATAGTTTTCTGAGTTATTACATTTCATAGCTACCAATATATAGATGCGACATGGTAACATGTTTACAATGTGTACTCGGGCAAGATGATAGATTGTCAATTTGGTTATAGTAAGATTGTTGTTGAGGGCAAAGCTTAGAGTTGCTTTTCTTACTATTCAAACTATACCTTTCTGGTTTTCATACGTAGGATTCTCTTTTTGTTGTGACTTGTGATGGTATGCCTTCCTGCATGGATACAGTTAATAAAATTCTTTGAATGGTTTACACTCAAACTTGTAATTGACCCAAGTGCATACAAACGTCAATAGATTATGTGGATTTGCCAAACATAGAAGCAGCTCGAGGGCGTGCACCGCATCGTGTGGTATATACTAAACAATGAACTCCGGTGACCAAAGAAGTGCTCTTTGCTTGCATTTTAAAAGACCAAAGATGTGCTGTTTGCTTAAATTTTTAAAAATGAATTCCCACCTCTAGTAAATTTGCCGAGAAACTCAAGACTTAAAATAACAGCCATATATAATAGTAAAAACTTGGCCAATAATTGATAAATTAGCAACTTTCAATCTTAAATCAAAATATGTAATTTACACTTATCTTGCCAGGGAAAAAAATTCCGTAAACCTAATTACAAGCCATTACCAGTGTAGTTCCTATAATTAAACAAGGTGGATCAGTATGTACAGCAACAAAGTAACCCCGTACGTACTCCAAAATTGGATGATCTCAATATTTCCCTGGAGACGAGCCAGTACAAAGTGGTGGTTTGTAGCAGAGGGAGGGAGGTCCAAAATCAAGAAAGAAGTAACCAATTTTTAAATTAATTTCCTGCTTCAAGTTTCTGAGACTCGATAAGATCTTCAACTGAATATTCTTGTTCAAACCCAAGATAGCAATCTGACACTAGTATCAGTTTCATTCCCTAAATTGAACAATAGAAAAATCCAATCAGAGTGAAATGAGAGGGAACTTTAATAAATTGAGAGAACACCTATACAATGACGTGATATTTAGGCACCATAGAGATAACTAAGAACAAATGACTCTAACATGACTTGCTAACTGCCCTTTATACTTAACCAGTAAAATATATAGGTTATGTATTATTGTTAAATATGATATATGAAATTTGGTTAGTATTGAGTGAAATTTGAACTAGATTATGGGCAAATGTTCATAATTTTCATTCATCCTATTCCTAACCTAAACTAAAGTTTAAACCCTCCGATTTGATTTGGAATGAGCATTCCGCATCGTACTCATTTTCTTATCAAATTTAATCATAAAAAATTTGCACTCATTTTTTTTTCCAAATCTTCCCTCCTACCACCATTTTTTCCTTTGATTTCATTTCGTTCCATTCTTCCCAACCAAACACAACACTAAGGTTGGTTTTGGACCTTTGGTAGAGGTAATTACTCAACATGGTCTCAACGCTCGGTTCAGTTCAAATAGGGATCTCTTAACAATTATGTAACTACCAATTCTCTGTAAAAAGGGCCCTAGATTGTACTCATTAGCAATATGCCTTAATTTTGCAAATACATGTCAGGAGTTTTCTTACCGGTTGATATTTGAGATGAGCATTAAGCCACAAAGCAAATACATGTCAAGAGTTTTCTTACTGTTTGATATTTGAGATGATCATTAAGCCACAAAGCCGGGGGGGGGGACTAATTTATATTTGGGATGAGCATTAAGACACAAAGCAGGGGAGGGGAGAGAGAGAAAGGGAGAGGAATTTACAAGGGAAAATCCATCACAAAACGGGAATATGTGTTNCCACAAAGCCGGGGGGGACTAATTTATATTTGGGATGAGCATTAAGACACAAAGCAGGGGAGGGGAGAGAGAGAGAGAGAGGAATTTACAAGGGCAAATCCATGCACAAAACGGGAATATGTGTTGAAGAAAATAAATATATCATTATTTCTTTAAAATGGTGTCTGACCTTGACAGTGAATGTAGTTGATGGCAACTTCATGTGAGTAACCAACCGGTCAGAAAAAGAAACGTGTTTCATAGCATATAATTCAGAGGTTGAGGTATTTCCAAGAATCAACCACCATGCTTCTTCTTTGACCTAAGCAAAAAAACATAATGAGCATTACTGTACTTGCAAGAAAATGACTACCAAAGAGAATCATCTTTACCTTAGGAAATCGAGGAGTGAATGCCCGGGATGATTTATTGAGGTTTGTTTTTTCCAGTCTCACATTCAGACCAGGTAAGCTCACATTGTTGGGCTCTTTTCTTGGAATCTTTAGCTTCACTTGAACATTGGGAAAATTTTGTAGATCCTGAATACACATGAACAGCAGCACATAAATAAAACTACTGAATTGGTAGAAGCCAGAAAGTGAAGGGAATCATCTGTCTCTAACCCAGGGAGATGTAAGGATTAACAATTTAATGATCTCTTAGACATGCTTTGGCCAAAATTAGCTAAGAAACAATGGACCTAGTCAAGAAAAAAGGTACCAAACACCATATAAGGAAGATCCACTAATTCAAGTATGTCAATAACTACTCCCAGTGTCGGAAGTTTGATCCTAGCCATCCTCTCCCTTTGTAGATTTTGCACTAAATTTGTGGCAATATCCATCTCCTCTTGGTAATAAGAGGTCGAGGATTCAAGCCGCAGAGTCATGTGTATGTGAGTATTTAAATTTCCGTAGTTGAACTTTACCAAAAAATACATTTGGACTAAAATTATCTGCCATGGCAGTTTATTAATATGAATTTATCAATTCATATCATCAANTTTTCCTTTGATTTCATTTCGTTCCATTCTTCCCAACCAAACACAACACTAAGGTTGGTTTTGGTAGAGGTAATTACTCAACATGTNGCAGAGTCATGTGTATGTGAGTATTTAAATTTCCGTAGTTGAACTTTACCAAAAAATACATTTGGACTAAAATTATCTGCCATGGCAGTTTATTAATATGAATTTATCAATTCATATCATCAGTATGAATGTATTGCAGATACAGTGCTTGCCCGCAAAGAGCCACTGTAAGTGAGAAATTATGCGAGTCAGATGTCAACTACAGGTACATGCAGGATACCCAAGAAAATTATTCACTCCCACCTGATATAGCCTTGATGCAGTTGAGCTTCCTACAACAGACTGCAGGTTATGCTTGGGAAGAACCAATAGTTGCTGCACAGTTGATATGCTGTTTTTGAGTAGCAAATTGAGAAGATCGTCAGTCATATGCGGCAACATCCACAAATGAGAATCTCTGTTAAACCACAGACCCTGGTATGCAAGGACAAACATAAAATAATCATTAAATAAGAGTTGATACATGTTCCTATAATATTAATTTTCAAATTCAAAGGTAGTCAAAACGCAGCGCATTGTCGTAAGAAGGCAGTTTAAAATCATATGTCGGGCAATAGATGCATGATATGCTAAATAGAGGAACAGAGGGGAAAAAAGGACTAGAAAAAAAAAAGTAAGCCAAAAGAGATGTGGCNATATGCTAAATAGAGGAACAGAGGGGAAAAAAGGACTAGAAAAAAAAAAGTAAGTCAAAAGAGATGTGGCCCATGCCACAGCAAAACGGTGAAAAATAAGTAGAAGATCTGTGCATACATAAATGTGAATTTCATAACACATAAGTTCAGGTTTCACACGTTCCATTTAATAACCAGACAAATAGTAAAGAACTGACCACTAAACAATGTCGTGCAATTTTCAACCAATAAGTAAATTCCTGCACTTACCCTACATAAAGATGTTTCTACTTCACTACGCCATTTTGTACAAAGCAATGATGATGCATATTATCTTGCATCTGCGCTGACCCTACATAATGATGTTCCTACTTTACTACGCCATAAAGGTTTCGTACAAAGCCATGATAATGAATATTATCTTGCATTGCAAGTATAAAGAAGTTTACTACTCAAAATCGAGGAAAGGGTTTTTAGGAAGAATATCAACTTGGTTCAACATATATTTTTGCATAAAACACAAGGCACATAACAACATATAGATGAAAGGAATAACAATCAGAATATGCGAGTAACGTAGAGGATTACACCGGAAAAATAGAATATCCCATTGTTATCGCCTAGAGGAGACCTCATGTTTTAGGGGTATGGTCAATTACAAGAAATTAAAATACTCGCACACGCATTAGTCTCCACCGAGACTCAAATCCTCGACCTCTTCTCACCAAGGGTGAGGGATATCCACTAGACTACAATGCTAGGGATTGTTAACAAGAATTTGAGAGTTAGTGGAGGCAGGGGGGTGTGTAATTATTCAAATTCCTGCAATTGACTATTTCCAATTAAAATAAAAAAGTAACTTGTACATCACAAGTATCAGTATATGAAAAATGATAACCAAAAAACTCAGTCTTTCCATATCCAGTATTATCTATACACCACGTTCATCGAAGAGTGGTATGCAATTGCATATAGGAATACCTGCATGACCATTTGCATAAGCCGCATACAGGTAATTGTACTTGAAAGCCATCCACTATTGGCACATATATCTATCATGGCTCGAATGATACGTATACTTTGATCCAACACTGACTTCAAGTCAGTGATGTAGTCACTAATTGGTAATTCCAATTGAGAAAAGTGTGCCTAACCACATTTTTGTGGCAATGAAAATAGAGATATTAGTGGTGATATACAAAAATTATACATATCAAAGTGAATTAAATCCAATCCAAACTGCACTCCTAGATGATACCTGGAAAAGTAAATTGGCTTTAACATGTGGATCATCCAGGGAATTGTTATCCACCTCATAAGGAACTTTCTCTGACAATGCTTCATTAAAATTTTCCTAGGACCAAGAGATAGTAGTGTGAGACTAAATATTACACATGCAGATCAAATACACCATATATGCAACAAAAATTTTAACACACAAGGAAATTATTACAATTATACAATATTCTCAGATTTAAGTACAATGAAACATTTGCTGCGAGATGATCTCCGACCTAACAGCGCTATAAATCATTGTATCATAGGAGCCTAGTATTCCCTTGGGTAAATTAAAGATAAAATTCCCTGAAGGCATGATAAACAGACAAGTATAACTGGAGTCCAACAAAAAAAGGAGAGAACCTGCGACACATTTTCATTTATCGAATGTTACTATGCAATTAAAAACAAAATACACGCCCTATGCATGGACTGGTTACAGCAGTACAGTTATAAAAAAAAAATCAACCGAAATTAAGTAAAGAAATCACTAATCATTTGAGTATACTCTTAGTAACTTGATAATTTCTAAATAGAAACTAATAAATACAATAAAACAAAATCTTCCTGACAGTTACATAAATGAAATAGTACACATCTACTTACAAAACACAAGGAATGAAGAACAAATTTGATTGTGCACTGGTGCGACAATCTATGCTACATATATATATATATATATATAATATGGAACTTCTTGTTGCATTAATATATTAATTTTCAGGACACCTACACTAGAAAATATACCTCATTATGTCTCACAGGAAGTTCGTCGTACTCTGAGGCACCAGATAGTATGAGAAGAAAGACCTATGACACAACAACAATTTTTAAACAACTCGCAGAGATAAAGAATAAGCAACTACATATAAGATAAAATCAGGATAAAGGAAGTATTTTCTGCACAGATGTTTTACTTACTTCTAAAGATGTATCTGGACCTATGTTGGAACCAAACATTGACACCGTTGTGTATTTAAGGTAGTATTGAGATGCCATAGAACCTAGCATAGTAGGAGCCACACTATCCTCGGTGATTTTGATGCAACCAGCGTCTTCCAAATCCTCAAATGTGTTTTGCACTAGGCTGTATAAAGGAAAAACCAGAAATATTAAAGAGGAGAAACTTTGGTCTCACTAAACAATACGACAGGGAACCCATAGCATTACCTTGACAAGTACGTACTCAAAGTTCCATGTTCAGTACCCTCTAAGCCATAATAAGCAGGATTGACTGTCTGTAACATAAAAGTAAATAGTTTTAGGAAAGAATAAGAGCAATTCAGCTAGCTATATTCTAACTATATACATCATGAATTCAAAATCTAGAGTTCTTAGAATTAAATTTCCATTTAATTATACTGCATATTGAAGTACACTTAATTGTGAAATAGCATCTTCATAATAGTTTCATAAAAGCAATATAGCAGTTTTTTACAATATATAAGAATACATATCATCTGCAATATACCTAAGATCATATATGAACAACTCCCCATATAATTTATTAAACAGACATATTATGCTTCATTAATAATTGTATTGTAATCAAGAAAACAGTACCAATCTACGGAATAGATAAGTCCAAGTGAGATAGTGCACAGCATCTTCTTTATGGGATATTGTCCCAGAAACTATTTCTGCATTCATGTGATCGTGCAACTGTTCTCTCAGACTACTCTCAACTGGGAATGGCTCATAGAGAAACTGCATAAACCAAAAGGACACAGAGCTTTTCATCAATAACCAAGTACAACATCAGACTATTACTTTCACGTATATTTAAGTACATTAACTTATGCATTACCTTCTTGTAGAAGCTCTTTTTGGGTTCATGAACAAGAATGACAGCTTTCCCATGCTGATCATATTGTGGGCGACCTGCTCGACCCATCATCTGCAATATATCCGTGATAGGAAAATCAACATATCGCTTGGTTTTTGCATCATAGAACTCTGTACCCTGCAAAAGAAGAGACAACAGTAGTACACATTATTGGTACACCAGGCCTACAATTAGTGATTTATTATTAGTAACAAGTAGTAATATGCATTATCTCTAAAAATTATATTACTACAAACAACATGCAGGATTGCAAGGAGCATAAGAAACTCGACACAAGCGCCAGTGCAGTATCAAACTTGAGAACTTCCAAAACTTGTGTATGGCTTGCCGTAATAATTGTTTTAGATAGAACTAGTTTGATTTTAAAATTTATGACTTCAATTCAACATAAAAGGCACTTTAACCTATATGAATATCCATAGCTGACCAAAGTCAATATTCATTGATGGACCAAAGCTATTAAAATTAAGGCGGTGGCATAAAGTCGACTTTGATCGAATTGTCACAAATTAACACAAGAAAGGGTGGTAAGTAAAGCATATCCTGAAGTTTTGTGCAGAACAGACTTCACCTGTTTGTCTCCATCACATACAAGTCACAATCAACTTCTAGAGTTCATTTATGTAAAAAGAATGTACGACTGAAAACTGACTTCAAAGTTGATTATTAGAAAGTAAAAAGGAGGTACTTAATTTAAGTTTGTCACTTAACTTTTGTTCAACTTCTTTTTTGTCATTTTTGTATATTTGAAAACTTATAAGTTAATCATTATCATCAATTGAAGTACCCAATTATATTATTACTTGCAAGTCAAAAAAAATAACTTCTGCTTATAAATCTTAGAAAATATTAAAGTAATAAGTAACTTTTTTATGATAAACAAAAAGGGCCATCGAAAGGCCAATAAGAAACTGAAATCCCTTCCATAATTAAAAGGGCTTCCTTAAAAAATAGATAATCTTTGAAACTTTTTTTCGAAAATACAACATAATAATTTCAGTATTACAAAGTTTTTTTANCACAGGCTCACCTTAATTATGACCAAATGTGCAGGAAGATTCACTCCCCAAGCCAATGTGCTGGTGCAAACCAGTATCTGAAGTGACAGACTTAAAATTTTAAACCATAAAGATTATTTACTTGATAAAATTTGTGTTGTCCAGTGCATAGAACAGATGCCAAAGATAATCTACTTACCTGAATCTTATTGTTGGCAAAAAGTTCTTCAACTAGAGATCTGTCTTTGTCGTTCAGCCCTGCATGATGCAACCCAATGCCAAATTGTAACGTATGCCTTAAGTTCTGATCAGTGACCTGAGAAAGAATCATTTGTAGCGCTTCTTCTGCCATGCTTAGGAACTGCCTTGGGTGCTCATCTGAAGCTGCAAACTGTAAAGACAAAAAGCCAAAATCACTTAATTGTAATATTTTTTGCAACCTACAATTACAAAACACACCTGAATGAGATCCAGAGCAGTAAGCCTTGTTTGTCGGCGAGATGACACAAATATAAGAATTGGTTTTGTTGCTGAATGAGTACTGATAGCTGCATATGTAGGTTTATTCATGCTGTTCATCCTTGGACAGTANGTGGCGATTTTTGTATCCTAATTCATAAAACATATTGAAATATATGTGTATTGTGTGTGTGTGCGCGCGCGTGTCATTTTTTCAGTGGCTAAACTATGTAACTATAATTGTCATATTATTATATGTAATTGTACAAAAGTATATTTCAACATATTATTACAAGTAATAATCATGAAAAATTATATTACATACATCCTTTGACACATAATATTCTGTTCGTGATTATAAATTTAAAAATAAATAATCATAAATTATGTATGGCTATTGGCTAGAATCTGAAGGAGGAAAGACGGAAAAAGTAAAAAAGGAAAACAGAATGAGCAGAGGAAGAAAAGAGAAGAAAGAAAAAACATTCTAGATCAGGATGGAGAAGCACCTCATAGTCGCTCATAGCAGCAGCGTGAAGTAACGACCCAAAAATTTAGGGCTTATCTTAATTCTATCAGATAGGTCAGGTCAAAATGTATATGGATGAGCTAGAGTAATACCAGTCTAAGTAGAAGTAAAACAGATCAGAGGAACACCGCGGCCAAGTCGCTTTACTTTTTTCTTATGCCAGGACACAGGTAACATCAAAATAATAAATCTAGCTATAGTGACAACTAACATGACATTGAAACATCCATGAAGGAAAAGACAAAATGCAAATTGGGAGTGTAGTACTTCCAAAAAAAATTCCAAGAAAGTGCTCGAGCTTAAATTTCTGGGGAACAACAAAATCTGAAACCATGGAGTTAGAGAAATAGAACCACAGGGCACAGGCTCACCTTAATTATGACCAAATGTGCAGGAAGATTCACTCCCCAAGCCAATGTGCTGGTGCAAACCAGTATCTGAAGTGACAGACTTAAAATTTTAAACCATAAAGATTATTTACTTGATAAAATTTGTGTTGTCCAGTGCATAGAACAGATGCCAAAGATAATCTACTTACCTGAATCTTATTGTTGGCAAAAAGTTCTTCAACTAGAGATCTGTCTTTGTCGTTCAGCCCTGCATGATGCAACCCAATGCCAAATTGTAACGTATGCCTTAAGTTCTGATCAGTGACCTGAGAAAGAATCATTTGTAGCGCTTCTTCTGCCATGCTTAGGAACTGCCTTGGGTGCTCATCTGAAGCTGCAAACTGTAAAGACAAAAAGCCAAAATCACTTAATTGTAATATTTTTTACAACCTACAATTACAAAACACACCTGAATGAGATCCAGAGCAGTAAGCCTTGTTTGTCGGCGAGATGACACAAATATAAGAATTGGTTTTGTTGCTGAATGAGTACTGATAGCTGCATATGTAGGTTTATTCATGCTGTTCATCCTTGGACAGTAAAACTTTCCAGGATATCCCTGTTGGTAAAGTTAAAAAAGATTATCTAATGGCAAACAGAGAATGCACTGATATTAATTCAGGTCTCACTTGACATAGCAATAACCAGAAATAATACAAAGAAAACCTGTGCAAACTCAATTTTAACCAAGTGTTATATTCAAAATCTTCTAATTGACAAACTTGTATGATAGGCGCACAAAATTAGCAATTCAACTGTTAATAACTTCAAGGGGAAAGTTTTTTCAAAAATAGAGAATGCTAAATATATGCATTCCAGAATTTCACAAAATGAAAAGGCGCACATACAGCATAATGACATAATCCACAACTTCTGATGGCCAGAATCCCATGTGCAAATGAGCATGAGCAAATGTTTGTTACACAAGCCTATAGCAGTGGTGAATGATGAATTAACTGCAGGAACCAACCCCACTTACCTGGATATGAACTTCCNCAATGCCAAATTGTAACGTATGCCTTAAGTTCTGATCAGCGACCTGAGAAAGAATCATTTGTAGCGCTTCTTCTGCCATGCTTAGGAACTGCCTTGGGTGCTCATCTGAAGCTGCAAACTTTAATGACAAAAAGCCAAAATCACTTAATTGTAATATTTTTTACAACCTACAATTACAAAACACACCTGAATGAGATCCAGAGCAGTAAGCCTTGTTTGTCGGCGAGATGACACAAATATAAGAACTGGTTTTGTTGCTGAATGAGTACTGATAGCTGCATATGTAGGTTTATTCATGCTGTTCATTCTTGGACAGAAACTTTCCAGGATATCCCTGTTGGTAAAGTTAAAAAAGATTATCTAATGGCAAACAGAGAATGCACTGATATTAATTCAGGTCTCACTTGACATAGCAATAACCAGAAATAATACAAAGAAAACCTGTGCAAACTCAATTTAACCAAGTGTTATATTCAAAATCTTCTAATTGACAAACTTGTATGATAGGCGCACAAAATTAGCAATTCAACTGTTAATAACTTCAAGGGGAAAGTTTTTTCAAAAATAGAGAATGCTAAATATATGCATTCCAGAATTTCACAAAATGAAAAGGCGCACATACAGCATAATGACATAATCCACAACTTCTGATGGCCAGAATCCCATGTGCAAATGAGCATGAGCAAATGTTTGTTACACAAGCCTATAGCAGTGGTGAATGATGAATTAACTGCAGGAACCAACCCCACTTACCTGGATATGAACTTCCAGAGGCACAGGCCTCACACTGGGCTTAAAATTAAATAAGCCATTTTCCCCCACACCAAGCCAGTCAGACAAATCACTGAGCAAAACCAAACAAATAAACAATGGAGTACAAAAAATATATACAGCATTCATGTAATTCACATCTTTGTACATCAATACCACAAAATTGGATAGCTAAACTGGAATATAAATTATATGATATGAAATATTGGTAAAATACAATTGCTGACTCAAGTGCCTCAGTCATTGAGAGGAACAATTTCACAGAAAGTAACATGAAAACAGATTATATTATTATATATATTTTTTTAACTATAGACCAGTTGCATATACTAGTGAAATGAGCAGCATGAAGGGCCCTGAAAGCTTAGAAAATACAGCAAAAGCAGAAAACATACTGTGCATTTGCTAATGCTGTTGAAAGCCCAACAAATCGAACTGATCGTTCTGTTTGTGAAGATCTGTATCTCATCCTAGAGACAATAACCTGTAAATAATTTTTATGAAGAAAAAGACACAGATCTAGAAACTAAAGAAAATATTCAGCAAGGTGAAAATTCCTACATACCATTAAATTCTGATCTACTGAAGGCAAGACAGAATGCCATCATTACAATAATGCACATAGATCGAGTTACTAGTATTTAATACTGATCTTAGACAATAAGCTGATCACGGTTACAGAATTATTTGAATCAAAGTAGAATTATTATTTATTTGAGAGCGAATAAGTAAGGAAATTTAATTTTGAAGCCACTAAAATAACAAAATGTAGATAAGATTGACAAATATTTTTAGGGGAACAATTACCCCTAGCATGACATCTAGCTAAAAACTAACACATCAGTCATAAGCTTGACAGCTAGTTTTGCTGGCTGTCATGCATTAGAAACTAAGAATAAGGTCAAGATGGATTTTCACTGTTAATTGTGATTTTTTTCACTTCTTTGGAATACACTTTCAATTAGCCTTTAAAAATACTTTTCGGAGGTTTCTCGTAAAGGAACACATATTATTTCTTTTGGATGATGGCGAAGACTATTCACCCTTTCTGTAGACTATGCATGCATTTGTGTCCGACATCTTTTTTGTCTGAAAATGCAGGTAATTATCACAGTTATAGGTATACCTGAAGTATGGGTCCACGATCAGCTCCCAGCAAGTGAATTTCATCCAAAATCACAAGTGCTGCCTATTAAAGATAAATACCAGATAATAGCTAAAGATTAATTAATCATATGATCATATTAGAAACATTAATTGCGCAAAAAAAATCATTTTGAGTTGACCTTTGTGACATATCCTCTACTATGCCAATTACGACTAATACCATCCCACTTCTCAGGAGTTGATATTATAATATCTGCTGACATAAGGGCCATCATATCTGGTGTGTAATCCCCGGTCATTTCAACCTAAGAGATAAAACTTGTTAGTGCTGGCATTTCATTAGTATATCTACCAATCTTAAGAAGAATTCAGTATCACCATCTTTTTGCCGAGTTGAGAAACAAGACGCTTCTTCCAATCGGTCATTCTTTCTCGAACAATAGCCTTTAGTGGTGCTATATATATAACCTGCATAAAAGAGAAAGAACATTAGCCTGAAAACAAAATCCGGTATAGCATGTTCGACTAGTGACCTTCATTGCTGCATCATAAAAAACCACTTTGCACATGGACAATTAGAGACTATTTTCAAAAGAATTGTTGCAAGGCCTGAATGCCTCCTGTTTAATTGATATAATCCATCAATAAACGTCCTAATTTTTTGACAGTTTTTCCCATGCAAATTAAGGTGGATAAAAATAAATATTTGTATATAATCTTTTTCGTGCTTTTTTTTTTTGCATGAAAAATTGAACTTTCTATTTGCCTATAAAACAAAATAACAGGAAAAAAATTGCAAACAACTTTTATCTAAACATTAAATTGCGTGAAACAAAATATAAATAAATTAAGGGCATTTATTGTGGGTTGAGTATAACCAACAGGGAAAGTTGTTCCTAATATGTGGGTTATAAGAATATTTAAACATTCTTCTAGTTTTCCAGATTTCCATTATATCCAAAGAACCTTCGAAGACAGCCGACGAGTTTGGCAGACCTTGTAATGCAGATACATAAGTGACATAATAACAACAGACCTTGGTGAACATTTCCTCTGAATAATCATAAAAAAAATAATAAATAAATCTTATCTCAGTTCAGGTTNGACAGCCGACGAATTTGGCAGATCTTGTAATGCAGATACACAAGCGACATAATAACAACAGACCTTGGTGAACATTTCCTCTGAATAATCATAAAAAAAATAATAAATAAATCTGATCTCAGTTCAGGTTAGTCTTGGTCTGCAGCACTTGATCAGATGTACTGGACATAACACATACCCAAGTTTCAGATAAGAAATTTTTAAATTTGCTGACACGGGGATCCTGTCCTCATTTTGAACACTGTTATGGGGACAAGCCGTAACTTTTTTACAATTATGCATATTGGATAAGATGTTTTAGCGAAACACGAACACGACTTTGCCAATTACAGAGGTCTATTCTTAATCCTATGAAAATTACAGGGCTTTTCATAAATCCTACTGCATTGGATATCAAAAATCAAATGCATGTCTTTATATCAAGGAGGTGGTGTCTTCTCTTCTTTTTTCTCCTTCCTCGTTCTTTTTTTCTTTTGCATCCTAGATTCATCTCATGTGTAGTCTTTCAGTTGATCAAAGTATCCAATTTTAGTGGTGTATCTAACATGAAATGAGTGTTGCATCCGTGTGTGAGTGTGTCATGTGTGCCACAAGTAAGGCAGCCGATACAGAAGAGTCGGAGTAACATAGTACAGCACAATCACTTAAACCAGTACTTAACAACTTAACATGTTTTAAGATAGAAGGACTCATCTCTTCTCACGAGTTATATTGTGACCAAACCCAAAAGATTCACAAAGAGGATAAAATCATATTACGGTACCCAGTAAGGTTATAGATGTAAATCCCTAGTTACAGCTATTAATTGTCATTATCTCAACGCAATGACCATAAATATATTTACATGCAGTATGAGACCGTCGGAATACGGACAAGAGCAGAAAGGCTGCCACGGAGGAAACAATGCAATGGTACTGATAAAGAACTTAATGGTACTGATAAAGAACTTACAAAAGCCAAGAATAGAGTGTAGGGGCATGACATCACGGCACAGAAAAACTATTTACCTTCATATCAGGCTGTGTGTTGAATAGATGAAGCATAGCAAGCTCAGCAGATATTGTCTTTCCACTTCCAGTTGGGGCTCCTAAAAGGACGTTCTCCGTGTGATATAGCACATGAAAAGCCTGTCAATGATGTATACGTCGCAACTATAAAGCTAACTCAAGTTACAATAACACAAGAAATATATGTAAGCATAAGTCAAGCAGAAATCTTAGAACATAACCTGGGTTTGAATTGGATTGAAATGTGAAAAAGAATACAATGCCTCATAGGCTTTGTTTCCAAGTGCAGTCACTGGAAGAGGTTTCAAATCTAAAAGTTCGGTGTGTGAGGTATGGCCCTGAGATGCAACACCTTGTTTGAATACAAGATAATACCTTGAAAACCACGCAAATACGACAATGTATAATTTACTACCAGTACATAGTAAAAAATAATAATTTGACCTCTGGAAGTGCTAAGTTGTGGAAAGATATAGTGTACAAAGCTTCTGCTTGCAACCAGGAATCAGATACAGCACGAATGTAATATTGAGGAGGATGTGGTTCAAAAATTGGAACAGTAAATGTTAGCTTCTGTGCTTCACTTTTAGCCATCCGCTTTGACAGTGTAAATAGTTCAGAATGGTAGATGTGATCATTTTCTGAATCCTATATAAGATAGGTTGTTATACATCACAATATATATAATCAAATGGGTATCTACTTCAGTAAGTAAACTTTGAAGTAACAGAAATTGGAGTAGAGTACATATTTGTGACAAATTCCCCAAGAATGTGTCTAAAAACATTGAATTCATTCCAAATGATGGACTTCGAATGTCATGAATTGAATTCTTTTCAAATTCTCAAACTTGAGCTTATATTTGAATTCCATGCAATCAAACCAAATTAAAATTCTTTTGGAAATCCAAACATGTCATTTGGATTGAATCCAACATTTGAAATGAAATCCTAGTTCCCAAATATACCACAAAGTTAATGACCTTCACAACAAAAAAAATTACACTAAATATATCTTATATCGAATTTAGTCTTCCCAAGAACACTTGTTACAAGGTAAGATTGTTCTCAGTATAAGGACTACGAAGCCCTGCACTCACATGTAAAACATTAAGCAGTCTTGGAGATGCTATATAACTTGCTATACTCACCCTCTGTATCATTATTCAAGATTGTCATTTAGATTGGGGAAGGTCAAGTTTACTTTCATACTCCTCAATTGGACAAGGCAAATATTTAATTTCTATCTGCTTTTTGTCAGAGAGTTAAGTGCCCAGAGAAGATTCAATGCTATAATGAGTGTAGCCTCCCAAACCAGAATATCAACCTATTATGCTTAGGCAAAAACTCCAGGGCAATTAAAGCCAGATCGATTTGAATTCTAAAAGGGAACATAATGATTACATGGTGAGAGTAGATTGAGGATAATGATATATTCTTAGACTTTTAACAAGCTAGAAGTGTTGTGAATGAGGTGGTTGTACTGGCACCATCCATGTATTCACATAAGTTGGTTGAGTTGTGAGCGTGTTAATGGGTGGTAATATGTCATTATGTCCGCAGGATCAATCAACAGGAAAATTCCAGTTTTAGTTAATATAGCTTTCCTCAAATTGAGATAAACAAGATGGATAATCATCTAAACCATTGACAACGATATTTCCATGCCAAATAGATTATAAATAATGATTAATAAGGTGGCTGTAAAACTTAAACTATCCATGTATTCACATAAGTTGGAGTGAGCAGGTCAATGGATGGTGATATGTCTGCAGGATCAATTCAATAGGCAAATTCCATTTTCTTGAATTAAAAATAGCTTTCGTCAAATTTAGACAAAAATTATACATAACCATATATATAACCATGCCAATAATTTCATCACAGTTATTCCTAGCAAGAAGCAAGAAGGAAGCACCTCTACAAGTATCCACCACCGTTCCGAAGAACCATGGAAGCGATCTTTCCACACAAAATCTGGTGTAATGAGCAAGTCCACCTGAAAAATTAGATATAAAATCAATATTAAGATATTTCTCAAATATTCAAATTCCAAGATAAAGGGAGATAAAAAAGTCAAAGTAAATGTTTGCAGTTGTGTTACCTTCAGAACAGTCCTGGTAATTGGACTTACAGTAGCAGACAACTGAACTGAAGGAAAATTGCTCAAGTATTGTTTCACCAGCTTCAGATTATAAAGGCAGAAATAATAAGATTTCTGATAAGTAGGCAACAAAACAATCTTCATAGCTAAATTAATAAAGCGATACCCTTCCTCCAGGTGCATAACGTATCAAAACACCAATGTCTTTGTCCTGCATTTCCTGGAGGTGATCCAAATCAGCTCCTCGTTCTTCAAGCTTCCTCAGTATCTGAGCCAAACAGCAAGAGTAAATACACACACACACACATTGAATTTCAGTACATTTAAATTAAAAAATACATATACGAACATCCAATGAAATATCCTTGTCAAATTGTCTAAGGGGGTGTTGATGGGGCCAAATCTGACGATCCACAGCCTTACAATATTCCAACATAAAAGAAGTCATTTCGCACCATCCTCTGCGCAGACATATCTCAAATAAAGCCCTCATAATACGGCCCAAGCTTGTACTTATATAGGCAGCATCAGATATTAGGGAAAAGGAATCAATTGAACCCCGAGAAATATACAATCGATGGCTAAATGTTCTAGTAACTTCTGCAGCTAGTGCCTATATGAATTGAAACATAAATAAACAGCCGCCAAAATATATTGACCTTTGAAAAACAATAGTCAAAGCCAAGCTGTACCTTCATAGGAGCAACATAAACGATCTTAAATTCATCTTTATGCAAGTACCCGTCCTTGAAATGTTGTCCAATCTGTGGAAAATATGTCATTTGACAACTTTAATTAACAATGAAGTAACAATTTTTTTAACTCCAAACTCGAACAAGTTAAATTATATTACATACAAATTAACAGAAAAGTTCCTGATCTGATTTGAAATAGGAACTGTTGATGGACTAGGCATCTAGACAGTGAGGTAGATACTGAGATGGTTTATATACATCATAGGCGCCTAGGGGGGTATCTTATCAATTATGTAGGCAACTAGGTGTGAAGGTAATTAAACAGTGCCTCATATATAGCAATGCCATCCCAAACCTCAGGCATAATATGTGTACTTAAACATATGTTAATTATCCAAACCGGAATAGAATATGTGGATGAATTACCCTTTCATTTGTCACCAAGGTCACCGGATAGCAAACTTGGCAACTGACAAATTATTTGATCGGGCACAGGACAGAACTTTATCTCCCGAGTAGGTGACAAGTCGCCTAGATGCTTGAACAGCGTCTTGGATAGCCTTGATATGCTATGCTGATAGCGATTTAGAAGACAATAAAGTAGATTTCATTTCATTTTAATTAAGAAAATATATAAATGCAGTGAGGGACCTAGAAAAAAATAAATGCTGCACAATTGCACAAATATGTTTGGTGTCGAAGTACAGATTCTTACAAGGGGCAAATAATTTATACTAAATAAAATTATAAGTAATTATTGTTTATCATAGGAAAAAAATACTTCTACTAGATTTTAGGAGATTTTCAACACACACTTTATACACAGTAGTTGGATACTTCCCATCCATTTTTGATNAATACTTCTACTAGATTTTAGGAGATTTTCAACACACACTTTATACACAGTAGTTAGATACTTCCCATCCATTTTTTAGACTTCATAAACAAGAGTTGGGACTTGGAACTTTAAAAAACATAATCCCTGTTTATGTCTAATTGTATTAATGTAGCAGGACTTGTTAACTTTATAAAACTAACAAAATTTTACAATTTTACAAATAAGCCTAAAGAGGGTGTGCACTCCCCTACCCTCGTCCCTAGATACATCCTCCCCTGTGCAAATACATATATGAAAGAATAGACCAGAATAATTAATGTAGCCACTTATACACACCTCATGTAGAACAGCAATCATGGCTATATTTGTTTTGCCAGCTCCTGTTGGAGCACAGACCTGAAATTGCAGAAAATGTCATCTGATATAAATCTCTATGTCTATATGTGTATGTGTGTGTGTGTGTGCTGGGATTCTTTATCAGATATTTGAAGAGACTACTTGCCCCCACATTCATTGGAAATCTAAACACAACACTGCATATATAATACAGACTCACGAGTATGTTTTCGTTAGTATTATATGTTGTCTGGAAGATTCTGCTCTGAATGCGGTTCAGAGACTTGTAGCCCTGAAAAGCAGCTTGAGCAAAGTCATCTACCTCCTTTATCTCAATCTGCCAAAGCGAAGCACAATTAAATAAAAAATTATGAGCTACCAATTAGCATTAACTACATAATAGAGTAAAGAAAGAAGAAAAACACTTTATTAATAAATGCAGTTGTACATGTGTGTCAAGTAGCTACCTTGCTTTATGCAGAAAGATCAATATCAAATTGAACATAGATTAGACCAGAGTAATCTGTGAAAGTAGCTAAGAAACTTTATGCAAGAGATTTCTAATAGCTAAAAAACTTTATGAGATATGAACCCTTGTCCGATACTCCTATAGTCTGGGTAACACAGATTAAATGACCTATATAATATAGAAGTACTACATCAACGATAGAAAGAAGGTACCAGTTTTTCTCCAGGCTTCATTGGTGCTGTTTGTGTTGGAGGAATTGTGACTTCTTCGTATCCCTTATGATGCTTCTTTACCGTGCCTTGAGGTAGGGCAGTAGCATTGGACTCTCCACCAGTCCCAATCAGATCATCAAAAGGACTTCTTTTCTCACTAGCTTGAATTCAGGAACTAAAACTCATGAGAGACAAATCATTGTCATTCCCCTGATCAGACCCACGTCTCTGCTTCTTTCCCTCCTTGCGCCGAAGTTTATCAATTTGCCGCTCAGTTTCTGTCTGAACTGTAACCTACAAAAGTGAAGGAACTTATAAAATTAGAAGTGAAGTTCGGAGTAGCAACTAGTCTAAAGTGTTAAACTCCATGTTTGGCTTTTATGTCAGAAAACAACATAAATTACCTGAGTACCATAACTAGGCATGCGTGACTGAGAACATGGGGCCTTTTGGTCCGACTTCAACACGAACATTCCATGATGAACAGCATCAACAAGTTCCTTCCTATGCTGGAGTACAAGATATAGCCAAAACTAATTTCATACAACATATTAACAGCTACAGTAAATAGCAAAACATAGATTAGAAGATTTTTGAATCAATTAATAAGTACTTCTATTTTCCATCTAGCTTAACTAGTTTGTTCTCGCGGTCCTACAGAAATTAGTTACCAGTGCAACCTACAGATTGGCATGTGTATGTCCGGTTGTCAACATATACAATGCGTAATTATCTCTTTAGAAAAAAACAATAAAATTCTTAAGGATACCAAAGCATCGGGTTCTACGTCACATACAATTCTAGACAGAATTTCTCATAAAAAAACAAATAACTACCCCTACACACGCGCGTATATAGATATGTAAATCATGTAAATCATTACAGTTATAAGGTCTTGCACTGTCTCAAATGCACTATCACCAACAAGATCCAACAAGTCACCGGCTATCTGCACAAAGTATAAAGATCAAATAAAAACAAGATCATGTAAATCGAAGAATGTGCAGTGCTTTCCTCTAACAAATCTTCATCGTCAAGAGAAACATCAACCAGGAACCGAGCTGGGGGTCGAAAAACAAGATCAGCGCCAAATTCCATGTCGTCACTAGTTCCATTTATTTTACTCTCCGGATGGGAAGCTGCTTCTAATCGATTAGGTTGCAATGATAGTAGCTTTTGTGCTACGAAAGAAACTTTGCGCAGACTTGCATCTGAAACAACACGGCCTAATAGTTTATCCAATTCTACCCTGATTTCAAGTCAATACCATACATTCACAATCGTGCCATAGAAGTTACCATTTTTTTCTTACTCTGAATTGGCCTATCGGCGTTTCATGTCAATAACTATGCTGAATATGGTAAACACTAAATTACCTAATTACATAAAAAGAAACACACAGTATCAAACAAAACAATTCATTACCTGTGTTTCTTAATCCGTCTATCTTCTTCTTCCTCCCCGACATGGTGACAAAAAATTCTATACACAGACAACGCAACCTCTCTGAACTCTTCCTCAACTACCTCCCCTCCAGTCAACTCAACCACAGCACCAATAAATTGTTTGTACGCTTGTCTTACCTCGGTAGCAGCTACAAGACAGATTATCAATATATTATATATAATCACACACACGAAAACTCATTAAAACAACCAATCCAACTTAAAACACAACGTTTCTACAATACCTTCATCCCATTTATACACAATCTTCTTGGCGAGTTCCGATTCTTTGAGTGAACTTGCAGAACTATAGCCACAAAAATCAGAAATAAAAAAAAACCGTTCAGTTCAAATATATAGACACGCATTACAAGATATATATACTGAATATTATCATATATACATAGTCACACACACTACAAAATTGATTGAAAAAATGAATTTACAATGGAGTGTATAAACACAGTACATATTATCACACGCATTAGAGCGATAAAAACTATAGAAAAGAACACTAAAATTGACCGAATTGAACGTGAAATTACATACTGTGGCACATTACATATTATCATAATCTTATATACATACAAACACACTACATATTAAGACATGTATACACACACATAGAAAGCAATAAAATCAATTGAGAAAACGATTTGTAGGCGAAGAGTATATACACACACTACATGTCATCAAATAAACACACACAACACATATAGAAGAGCAATTGAATTGATTAAAACCAGGAATTAAAAGTGTAATAAAGAACCTGCGGTGATTAAATAAGTTTTGGAGATGTAATTTGCGTTGTAAATAAGCTTCATCGGCGTCAAATGGATCTCTGAGTTTGTTAACCGAGGAAGTTGAATCAACATCCTCAAAAAGCCCTAGAAAAGCCTTTGATTTTGTTATTTGTGATGAGTGAGTGTGTTGCACAGAGTATTATGATTATGATGATGTGTGTAATCAAAGAGTCGGGTGTGTGAAGTTGTAGTGGTGTATATATAGATTTCGGATCCCCGGGTCACCGGCTTGGATGTGTTAGCCAGCTGTTAAATGCGAAGAATCTATAAACAATTGCGTGGCCGATACGCATAACTTTCCATATTTATGTTTTAAAAACCAACATGTAACGAGAAAATAAGATAAATATTGACGGGAAAAAAAAGATAAAATACGAAAATAGGAATATTATGTATAAGATAAAAATGATTTTTTATGGGATGACTGTTATTTAACAAAAAAAATTGGTTTAATGTATTAGCTATATGTTAAATCTATGATTTTAAATCATGATTATATGTGTGTATTGTATTGGTAATTAAGGATTTATATTTTGAAAAATATGTTTTGTACAATTTTAATCAAGGTTAATTACTTTCTTACCGTCAAATTATTGGACATTAATTTTAATTGTTAATTAGTCTTTTAAATTGAATTAAAATAATAAAAATATAAATTAATTTAAAAACAAATTATAACTTTTATATAATCAAGTAAATTATATTCTTTTAATATAAATGAAAATAATTATGAAAAAGTGTCTAAGATAATATTGTAATATTTGTATACATATATATGTATTTTAAAATAAAAATGTAAGTAAATATTTAATAAAATTAAAAATATAATAACATATTTATACATGATATTAAATAAAATTAAATATTAATAAAAAGAGAAAGAAATATGAATTAAAAAGCTAAATAAATAAAATTTCAAATTTTAAAATACAATATAGTTAAGATAAAATTATGGTAAACATCCAAATAAAAAATAATATACATTAAAATAATTATATGAATACTCAATAACATTTGTTCGGGTTTAAAGTTAAACCTAGATGGGGTATGTTAAATGTATTATTAATAATCCATTGATTTAGCGGTCCATAGTTTATATACATAATTTATATAGTGTCTGATCATACAAGTAGAATATCTTCTATTAAATTGAGATTTTAAAATATTTAAAATATATTAAAAAATCCAATATAATATATGAATTTTTAAAATCCATTCATATTAATAAAATTTTAAATACTCTTAAATTTTAATTAATAATAATTTATATTGAATACTTTTATATTTTAAATTATTATTTAAAATTCATATTGAATACCCTGAATTTAAATCATTATTTAAAAATTTGATTGAATGCCCTGTATTTTAATAGATATTTTGCGATCCAAGTTGAATACTTCCAAATTTTTAAAATCCAAATTAAATACACCTAGCTAATTCTTATGACATGAGAGTTAATGAAATCTAATAACAATTCCTATAAACTCTTCAGGGTCTATTAATGAAGAGTAAGTTGAAATATAATGAATTTAATATAAAATTTTGATATTAATGACTCTTTAAAAAATTAAGAGGTGTTTTTATTTTATTACTTTTAAGAAATGATAACCCTTTTCCTATTTTTTATTAATAAAATATTTAATTTTATCTTTTTTAAATATTATTTTCCCTCCTTTGAATGTTATAAAAGTAAATAAAATTTATTTTAATAATATTATAATAACTAGCTTATACCCCATGCGATGAATAAGTTTTTTTTAATAACGATTTCATAATCAAATTTTAAATTTTTGAAAATTTATATTTATTCATTTTCAATATTAAAAATTAATATTTTTTAAAAAAATAATATTAAATTAGTCATTGATATTGTTTGATAATCGAATCTTGATCATTTTATTTGCAAATAAATTGAAAATAGTATTAAGTTAATTATTGTACTCAGGGTAATCGAACCTTAATCTATTAATTAAATAATTAATAATATTTAAGAATTAAATTCACGACCATATCATATCACGTCTCTTATTCAAATTATATATAGGATATAATAATAAAGAGCAAGTTACCAGGAGTATTAATTTATAATCTAGGCAATTTTTTGAAAGTCAAGATTTGGACGAAGGAGATAAATAACATATTTTGGTATAAAATTGATGAAAATAATTTTTTTGGGTAAAGATGGTTAAAAATAATAGATTGAACACCCATTTGTGACATGATTATTGAGAATGCATATGATACACACATTTGTCAACTGTATCTATATATGATATACATTACTCACAAATGCATATATATATATATTTATTGAGGTATGCATTTGTAAGTTAGGTACTTTATATAAATAAAGTACTCAACAGAAAAATGAATATCGTATCCGGTAAAAATTGATGTTACATCTAAAAATTATTATTTTTATTAATTTTATTTAAAGACATTTAATTTGGAAAGGGCGGAAGATCGAATCCATGGCATATGAAGATAGCGGACCAACTAGTCAGAGAGAGTATTCTCTATTAAATGTTTAGGAAGGAACTGGCAAAAGGATAGTACATTGATCATGCCACTATTTTAGTTTGTTGGTGGATGTTTAGTCTCTTTTTCTTTCGTGCTTAGCCTTTGGTTGGGGTAGGCACCTTAGAGCATCCATATTGGGTGCCCCGTTCCCAACCTCATCCGTGTGAACACATCCGAAACCTAAAATGAGGTATAATTTTGGGACCAAATCTAAATCCCTATATTTGATGTGTTACTATTCATCCACGTATCTATCCTTATTCCATTAAATATTTATTTCATTTCATATTTTTTTGTTATTTTAATTCTTACATGTATATTGACATTTTTAATAAACAATAATTATATAATATTTTTTAAATTTCTTTTTCTATATAAAATTTTGGATTTTAAATTTTTATACCAAATAAGAAATTTTCAAAAATATTAATTGTAAGTATCTTTTTTAAAATATTTGAGAAAGTTAAACGTGGCAAAAGTAACGGAACTGAAAGAATATATAATAAGATAAAAGTTGGTAGTTAAAATTATAAATAAGAGAAATGAAAAACTAATAGAAATGAAAATAGGGATAAAGATGAGGAATGAGATGCATGATTTCTTTTAAAAATAAATAAAATTTGAGGAAAATTTTAAGAAATTACTATTTTTGATATGATTTTGAGATATGGAAGGGGATTGGAACATGAATGCTTTTAATCTTGTATCTTTCTTTGTGCTATAAAATTTAACTATTCAGCAAAAAAGAAAAAAGAAAAAAAAAGAGTACTGTAAACTAGTTATTGATCTTAATTCCTGTTCCAAAACTACAGTACATATGCAAACATCAGTGAGTAGTAACTTTATACAAATCAGAAGCCCACAACAGGCTAGACTGGCCCAGTGTCACCCTACCATCATCTCATCATCACAGTCCTTGCTCCTCGTTACATCGGAGAAAAGGCCCTGTATGTCACAATTTGAGGTGGAAATGCCCTAAATGACACAACTCGTAATAATGGCCCTAAATAGCACTCCAAAACGCTACATAGTGTGGCGTGCTGGAAAAAAGGTGAAAACGCTGTTTCGTGTAGCGTTTTGCACTTTTTTTTAATTTTTTTCGGGGGAAAACGCTACTTCGTGTAGCGTTTTGTATTTTTTTTTAATTTTTTTGGGGAAAAACGCTACTTTATCTTGGGTTTTGGGCTAAAAAACGCAACTTAAAGTAGCGTTTTTGAGGAGATTTTTTTTTTTCAAAACTCTACACGATGTAGCGTTTTGGAGTGCTATTTAGGGTCATTTTTTCGGGGTGTGCCATTTAGGGCATTTTCTCCCCAAATTGTGACATATAGGGCCAACACCCGTTACATTGTCACTGTATGTCCGTACTCTGTACCCAAACACATACACTCCAATACTCTTATCACTCTTTCCCACGCACACATTTTTTCGCTTCACCTAAGATAAATATAGATATATATTAAACTCCCCCCATCTTCTTGTTTTCCTTTACTTGTTCAGCAATGGTTCGTTTAGTGTTTGTGGTGCTTCTCTTGGTCATGGCTGGGCATGCAAGTAAGCTCCTTTTTACTTTCCTACCGACATTTTTACTTGACTTGAACATCTCAAGATTTGTATCATTGTATGTGTATATATTGCTGGTAGTGCCACTTTCAAGTCATTCTGTTTTCAAATGTACATAACTTGTTTTTAATTTTGTAGATGGGTTGATTCGATGTATAACCTTTTTATTTTTCTTTTTTCTTTGCACTTTCTTTAGTCAGGACGCCTATATATGATCTTTATAGTTCTTCACTCCTCCTTTTCATTTTGACAATAATTTCCATGACAATTGTAAAGCTTTAATCCCACCCATTTTTCCACTTTCTTGGCTCAAACAAGTGAAATCCACTTCTTGGTACACAAATATACATCTTTCAATTAGTATGTAGTATTTTACTAGAATGCATAAAAGAACTGTATTGCTCTAGTTTACTCAATATTGGGATTTCGAAATCTATATATTGTATCTCCCATCTTGTATATATTGTAGGTGCAAATTGGTGTATTTGCAAACAGGGACAGAGTGAGTCAGTAATGCAAAAGGCTCTGGACTATGCATGTGGAGCTGGAGCAGATTGCAACCCCATCCATCAAACTGGACCTTGTTTCAACCCAAACAGTGTCTTGGCTCACTGCAACTATGCTGTAAACAGCTATTTCCAAAGAAAAGGCCAGGCTGCTGGCACCTGTGATTTTGCTGGTGCTGCCACTCCTATTACATCTGACCCTAGTGAGCCCCCCACTCCAAACCACAACATTCTTGAAGCGGTCATTTCATTATTATTTTTTATAAACTTGAATTGGTTTTTTTGGCAGGCACTCCTGGCTGTTTTTATCCTTCTAGTGCCAGGTACATTTTTTCAGTGGTCCTGTCTTATTTTGTTTATTATCCACATATATATAAACTTGTAAATTAGAATCACCATTTTAGCAAATTATTAACTGGCAGTTAAAAATTCTGCCCTTGTTTCTTGTTAGTGATTTTTTTATAATTAAACTGTTACCTTTTGAAAAACTCAAAATGCAGAGAAAGCTTGTGCTTTTTGAAACTTGAGTTCAGCAAATGGCTTTACTATAGTATTTTATACACTTACCTATATTCAGGTCTAAAGTTGAACATTAGATTCCTTTGTTTAAGGGCTCTTGTCACTTTTCCCCTCGAAACACTACTTTATTTGTATGGGTATCTATCATATGATTATATGGTCATATTATTAGAAAAATTGATGTGTCTTTATGCCTTTTTTGAGAGCATATTCAATCCTTCGGTATAATTCATCCATTAAAGTTGGCTCTTTTTTGGAGCTACTTGTATAATTGGACTCTTGTGCTACTGTTAAGAAACTTTCACAATGTTCATCTCAAAAAGCTCTTGGATCCAACTAATTACAGTAGATTTTTAAGTTACAAAAATATGCATAGGGGAGAGAGCCTTTTTTGNCAAAAATATGCATAGGGGAGAGAGCCTTCTTTGTTATTCTGACTGTTATTGTCATAACATAAATTAAGTCCTGGACTGATTAGTCATTTATTAGTAGTAAATAGGTGGTGCATCAGTACAATCCCACTTTTTGATAGATGGTACAATTATTTTATTATATTTCTTTGATAAGTAATACTATCAAGTAGAAAAGAAAGTAGGTTTGCAAGGTATCCTAGGCCTATCTTTACCTGAAGGGTAAATTACAAAATAGTGTTAAAATTGAGACAATAAAAAACTGGGTACACAGCCCCTTGAATTGTATGCCCCCACTAATGATCAAAACTTGTTCCCACATTTAGCCAAAAAATATTAAAGTTGTTGTCCACTGTTGTTAGTGGCATATAGATGTTGTCCAGCCTATGTGTTTGTGAAAGGTGATTCAGGACCATTGGTTGGATATTGCTTATGATATTTAAATGAAATGTTTATGTTAAAATGTGTTGTGCAGTGTGGCCTCTGAATTATTTATAGAAGTGATAGTTCCATGATTCCATCCTAGGTTTTCTTTTGCATTGTTTTTGTTTGAGAGATACTGCTTCGATGGTCTGAAAATTTGAGTCGATCCCTTATCTAGCATTACAATCATGCGAAGTCTACTAGGAGAGGAGGATCGGAAATTTAATCTTCTTGGCATTTGATCTTATCTAAGCTGTACCTGCTCAAATCCTACCGAGTGGGATACATTTTATCATTCATAGCACGCATTGTCATGACATATGCATCTTAATTATTGCATTGTCATGAGATTATGAATCTTATTATTTGCATCATGTTTGCAATAAAGTTCATAGCATATATTCAGCATTTGTTATATGTTCATAAAAATCAACCTATGCACTGAATCTATTTTCGCTGCTTTATTTCAATGCCCGTTTTGGAGCTAGTGCTACTACAAGCACAGGAACAAACACCAACACACCTACAATCAACTCTCCAGCCACCACTACAACCACCCCTTTAGGTGGATCTCCCTACGTGACCACATCCGGGAATGGTGTCTTAGGCGGTGTTGGCTCAGGGTTAGGCCCGTCCGGAGTTGGCATCAACACTGATGATAGTCACGGTGGGCTTGCACTTCGACAAGACTTGAGCATCTTCTGGCTATCCATTGCCACTGTTTTCACAATGCTCAGTTATTTGTGGGGTTAGAATAATAATAGCTATGGCTATGGAACTGGATTATGGAATTTGAATGTGCAAATAGTATTAGAGATTGCATGGAATTGTAGCTATTAGTAAGTGAAGCTTGTGAGGAATAACCGAATATATCTAAAAGCAATCCTTGCTTGTTTCTAGTCTTTTTCTTTTTTAATTATTATTATTATCGTTTTGGATGAGTAGAGGGGTTATTGATTCCCCTTGGCTTTGTATTCATGGCTGCTACTTGCTGGTGGAACTACTGTCTTCTCTGCCATTTAGTGAATCTTATGTTTCTTCTACCTAGAATTTGGAAATTTAACATGTATTTATTCACTAAAAAAAAATTGTGTTCAGATCTCTATCTACTATAAAGGTCTGTACTTCAATTCTCGGAAGGCACACTAAATTACGAATAACATTTCCTTCAACTTTTTCAAAAAAATAAAAGTTCAATAGCTGAACAAGTACACTGGTTTTAAATACAAGAAAGTATATTTAACGCTCTTGTATAGTTTGAATGAATGTTCATTTCCACTGCACATTATTGTTGAACAAACTATCTAATGTAAACTAAAAGAACAATGCGAACGGGAGCTTGTCAATGTTGAAAATGTAAAACTGACCAGGGCATTTGTTTGAACTTGACTAGGTATCCTAATATCAATGTTATACACAAGTAACAACCCGATATTTATTAATTACTAAAGTATTTATTTTTCGCTGCATGAAAATAAAATAGAGTTCAATACTTGTTACAAACCAAGCCATCCTTCTTAATTAACAAAAAATCAAAAAAAAAATCGAAGATGAATTAATTCAATAATGAAAAGTTATACGGCATCTAAAAGAAAATCAAGTCGAACAAACATAATATATATCATATCGCTAATTAATCCGGTCTTTTTGAAGATACAATTAAACCATTGGTTGAATTTGATATATATATATATATATATATATACATGCATCCGTTTCGTCCAGTCTTTTTGGAGATACAATCAAACGATTGGTTGAATTTGATATATATATATATATACATATATGTACATGTATCCGTTTTGTCATATCCAGGTGGAGCTATCGACCATAAATGCAATCTCGTAATTTTTTTTTTATTAAATCAAAACCTTGAACATCCCCGACATTAAATCACATCAAAACACACCAAACTCTCACAATGAGAGATTAAACAAATTAAAATAAATTGGGAACAACTCTTAATAAGATTTAATTAAAAAAACAACGATCTAAAAAGGTAGGCAGAAATCATTACCCAGGAAGAAATATTATTGAAAAACAAGAGCAAAACATATTTTTTTTAATAATTTTAAAAATATAATAAAACCGAGCTTAAATAGGATTTTGTTAAAAATTAATTAATACTTAACAAATTTTATTTCAGACAAATTGTCCGCGTATAAATTAATTTTCCCGATATAAATAAACCTAAAACCCCTCTTTTCCTTCATGTGTATAGATTTGAAATAATGAAAAATATACATAGATTCATAAAACGACTGTTATTTCATAACAGAGTGACTAATAATAACAACAATATCAATAAAATCGACGCAGTTAGCGTAATTACAACGGCGGTTACGANTTAATCCGGTCTTTTTGAAGATACAATTAAACCATTGGTTGAATTTGATATATATATATATATACATGCATGCATCCGTTTCGTCCAGTCTTTTTGGAGATACAATCAAACGATTGGTTGAATTTGATATATATATATATATATATATGTATGTATATATATATATACATGTATCCGTTTTGTCATATTCAGGTGGAGCTATCGACCATAAATGCAATCTCGTAAATTTTTTTTATTAAATCAAAACCTTGAGCATTCCCGACATTAAATCACATCAAAACACACCAAACTCTCACAATGAGAGATTAAACAAATTAAAATAAATTAGGAACAACTCTTAATAAGATTTAATTTAAAAAAACAACGATCTAAAAAGGTAGGCAGAAATCATTACCCAGGAAGAAAAATTATTGAAAAACAAGAGCAAAACATGTTTTTTTTAATAATTTTAAAAATACAATAAAACCGGGCTTAAATAGGATTTTGTTAAAAATTAATCAATACTTAACAAATTTTATTTCAGACAAATTGTCCGCGTATAAATTAATTTTCCCGATATAAATAAACCTAAAACCCCTCTTTTTCGGGTGTTGGCCCTATATGTCACAATTTAGGAAGAAAATGTTCTAAATGGCACACCCCAAAAAAATGGCCCTGAATAGCACTCCAAAACGCTACATCGTGTAGAGTTTTGAAATCCCCCCCAAAACGCTACTTTAAGTTGCGTTTTTTAGCCTAGAAACCAAGATAAAGTAGCGTTTCTCCCCAAAAAAATTAAAAAAAAATTAAAAACGCTACACGAAGTAGCGTTTCCCCCCGAATTTTTTTTAAAAAAAGTGAAAAACGCTACACGAAATAGCGTTTTCACCCCTTTTACGGCACGCCACACTATGTAGCGTTTTAGAGTGCTATTTAGGGTCATTATTACGAGTTGTGACATTTAGGACATTTTCCTTCCGAATTATGACATTCGGGGCCTTTTCTCTTCTTTTCCTTCGTGTGTATAGATTTTAAATAATGAAAAATATACATAGAGTCCTAAAACGACTGTTATTTCATAACAGAGTGACTAATAATAACAATAATATGAATAAAATCGACGCAGTTAGCGTAATTACAACGGCGGTTACGAAATGGAGAATCGAGAAGAGCTCAAGTCAATTATCCGGTATCTACCGGTGGTCCTCCGGTCATCTACTCTGTTCTGGCCACCGCAAGTAGTGGAAGCCCTAAAAGCACTCTCCGGTGGTCCTAATTTAAGCAATGTTGATTCCGGTGAACTTCTTTTTGTCGCCGTTTCTGACATGAGAAACTCCCTCTCTCTCGCCTCCGATCCCTTAGCCTTCTCTACTCCCGACGGCTTCTCTCTTTTCTTCGACGATGTGTGTACTAGTAATTTATATAATGTTTTTACGTGACAACAATGTGAACACTTATTGTGCACTTTTAAAAAAATGGAGAACTAGTTTTTTTTAAAGTGCACGGCAATTGTTGTCACGTGAAAACTGTTGTGACAAGAGATGTATGTATATACTTATTAATGTATGAATTATATATTTATGTTGTGTTTAGTTAATGTCGCGTGCGGAGGCAGCAAGATGGTTTGGAGATGTGGTGCCAGAGTTGGCGAAGTTGGTGCTGAGGTTGCCGTCACTATTGGAGTCTCATTATGCAAATGCGCAAGAAGGAACTGCTTTACGATTGTTGGAGTCGCAAGAGGAGGGAATGGTGGTTCTTAGTCAGGTTAGTGGAATGTGTATGTTTTATCTCACTTGATTTTAAAGTTTGGTTGTCATTGTTTTATATGGTATTGTTACTTGTTTTGATACAATTCACCCTTGAGAGAAAAGTGATTGTGAGTAATTAACAATAAGGATCCAATACTTATTGTGATGTGGTTGTCTCTCTAGGAACACTGTCGCAAACATGTCTAGTTTTGCTTATTGGGATGCATAATTAATTGTTTTAGGTGTTAATGCGAATGTGTGTGCGGGGCTTGTCTACTTATCCGTCAGTTGCATCACCTACCTACTTACAAATTTAAATGATCTTGTCCGGTTAAACGGATGTTGATCCTTCCTGGCATAATTTGGTCGTTTATACACATAAATCCTCAAAGAGAAAAATCTCACCTCCATGCCCTTACAGTTTGGCACTTATACATATTGATCCTTTGATATAAATTTCTTCAGGAAATACCCTTTATAGGAGAAATGAGGAAATAATAAAGAGAAGAAACAAACTTTAATAGCACGGAGGTACAACTTCTTTTTGATGGTTTATGTGTATGAATGACCAAACTTTAAGGCCAAGATAGTATTAACCTGAACAAAAATAGCACATTTTGGCTCACCCGCATATGGGTTTTTTGTCTTGTTTTTCATTATCGCTCATATACATTTTCTGCATTGTTTTTCTAAACATTCATTCTTGAACAATTATTTTGAATCATTATATTATCTATTACTTGTATATATACACCTACAGATCAGTCTCTCAGTATTGTGGTTTTAGTGAAAAGAATTTTATATTTTCTATGATTACAAGGGGGAAGAGTTAACTGTCCTTTAATCAAATTTTATTATTTGTCTTTATCCATGCATACATATACTTTAAGGTTTTGATGCTACAAAGTGTATCTCTCTTGCCTCTGCATTGTTTGTTTTAACAGTGACATTCATAAAATTGAAACCAGGAATTGGTCGGTGCGCTTCTTGCATGCTCTCTCCTTTGTCTATTTCCAATTGCTGTCAGAGGTGCCAACCGTCTGCCAACAATAAACTTTGATCAATTATTTGCGTATGTGAACTTTCTAGCGAACTCTAGTGAACTTCAGGTTTTCTAGTTTTGTGTTCTTTATGCTCATTTAGTAACTTTTGCGAGGAAGTTATTCATGCTCAGTGGTTAAGGTTTATTTTTTGTGAAACTTGACCGAAACGACCTATTGCCATACAGGGGCGTAGCCAGGATTCTAAGTCATTGGGGTCGAAAAATAATTTCATAAAAAATATATATGATAAATGGAACTTTAATCATAAAAATGTAAAATAAAATATATTTTAAAATTATAATTACAATATTTACAATTGTCCTCGACGATTTTTCATGTTCTGAAACTGTTTCATGATTGTTTCATTGACAACACTATCAACAATATTTCTAACAACAACATCAATTTCTTTACAATGATCTGCTAAAAACTTCAAAAGCTCCAAAAAAATTCCTTGATTAGTTGACTCATCAGATTCATCATGACCACGCAAGGCAAGGCAAGACCCTGTATTAAAAGAAATCAAACACAATCAATTGAGGCTCCCAAACGAATACGATATTCATTTCTAATTTGGTCGGAATGCCTATTCAAAGTAACATCAATATGTTGTTCTTGCTTCATCAAATCTTCACATTTTCTCCATGCTTGATTATGAGAACGAATACGATATTCGTTTCTAATTTGGTCGGAATGCCTATTCAAAGTAACATCAATATGTTGATCTTGCTTCATCAAATCTTCACATTTTCTCCATGCTTGATTATGAGAACTGTTAGGACCTCCCACATGTTTGTCAAACCTATCATTTTTGTTCCACGCATCAAAACCTTCTTTAACAAAAGCATCTCCGCCACCTTGCGTACCAACATCGGTTTTAAAAAGATAACAACACAAGCAAAAAACCGCTTCGTTTTCAACACTATATTCTAACCATACTTTATGATCAATAAAACAAGCAGGATTAAAACGACGAAGTGAGTTCCCGATTTTCGCTTCTTAAAAATATGATTATTGGGTTGACAAGGTCCTTTCTGCAGATATGCTCTTCTCACCTGATCTCTAATACTAGGATGATATTCTAAAATTGGGATTCTCAATCCATGATCAGCAATAAGAGTACCCACTTCAATTTGTTTAATTTTTTCACCATCACTTTTAACTTTTCTAGCATCTTCATTTGATTGTTCTACAAGAGGTATATTTGTTTAAAATTACAAATTTATCCATAATATACCTGAATAAGAATGAAAGTATAAGATCAAAATTAAATGAATCTAATAATAAAAGTCAATAGAAATTGAACTCTACCAAAAAATTGATGTCCAGGAATTAGGAATTCAATGTATAAGACTGAAATTATAACAACTATATTGTGTATAAATATCAAAGAGTAAAGAAGCAAGATATGCCTTAAGTTTGTGTTCTCTCTTCTGGAATCTCGTGTTGGTTTGAATTGCATAAAACGTCAAAAGTTCAAAACCCCTCTTTTGCTCTTTTCGTCTCTTTCATCTCTTCCATGAGTACATGTAAGTATAAAGTAATAAAAGTAGTGTTGGATCTATTTGCATTTTTATTTGTAATCACTTTGTTTTTGTTTTAATTTTATTTTATTTATTATATATATATATATATTCAGCGTTAATATGTTTTGTTAAATATAAAAAGATAAATTTATTTTTTTATAAAATTATTTACCTTTTTCTATATTCATATGAATCAAATGGGGTCAAGAATAAATTTTTAGGGGGTCAAAAATTTAATTTTTGGGGGGTCAAAAATAAAAAATTAAAATTTATATAATAAATATATGAAGACATTTAAAAATTCAGTGGGTGCAGATGACCCCCTGTGATTAACGTAGCTACGCCCCTGTTGCCATATTTATACCTATTATTGTTTGATTTTGCACTCAATAGTATTTTTCCAAGTTATTTTCTTAATTCAATAGGTAGATGACTAGAGCAAAAATTGAGATTTTAATATTTATTTTAAGTGTCATGCATGTGATGTTGTTTTTAACTAAACTTATGTAAAGGTAGAGAATAACTTCACTTCCCAGCTACAATAGCTAAAGATTATGGTAATCAACTTCACCATTATGTATTTTATGTGACCTGTGGTAGCCTTAAATTAAGTATATGCATTTATGTAATTTGAAATATGTTTAGTTGACTCATAATCATAATAGTAAAGGAAAGTGATTTTCTTGCACACTCCATTTCTTATACTACTAATTTATACTTCTTCCTGCCTTAATTTTTACTTTCCAACAAATTTTATGAACATAGCATATGCTGAAGGTAGAAGGATAACTTAAAATTTTGATAGCTAAACTGACCAAGAACTGGTGCTTGCTCACCTGTAGTGAAATTTTAAGCAGTCAAATCATGAATCATAATTGAACTCCAAGTCGTTATACTAGACAATGTATAAGGGTTAACACTCAACACTTTTACAATGTTCCATCGTTTCCATTTTATTTTTAAACAGAAAAGACACGTGTGAGTTGTGACGTTATTCATAAGGAATGCAAGTCTTCTTTAATAAACCAAATCCGCGAGCTGTTTGATATAAAGACAATTGATGGTTGAAGTCTCGCTTAGTCAAGAGGAAGGCAAAGGTCTTCTTTCCCAAAACTATCATTGCAGAATAATAAATCAATTTCCTACACAATTATTTGAGGATAAACATTGCGCCTCTAAGAAAAACGGTGAACTTGTATAGCTAGAACAGGAAAGACATCCCTACTGCCTGGAGATAGTTACAGATTTTTATCAATTTCTTATATGAATGTAATAGTTTCAGGAAAAATAAAAAGCTGATTTTAAATTGAAGAAGACTCTTATTAAAAATGACAATTTTTTCTTGGCTCTCTTGATTCTTGGGCTTTTTTAGCAATGGTGTCATCGCTGCTGAATCCATTGGTACTTTTTTTACAAGAATCACTACGAACAAAGTAATTGAGGCTGATACTCATTGTAATCAATTTATTTCCGGCGATGTGGTGATTTTTTTATGGTCAGCCAAAGACTTAGAGAGTCTTACGAATTTGACTTCAAAATTTGATAGTAACTCGACAAATTGCTCTATAAGAAGAGCTATAACTTCATTATTTCCATTTATAAGTTTTCTTATCTATTGAGTGCTGGAATTCCATATCTCATACATATATGTTTTACATTTTTCTCTTAAACCAGAGGCGTAGATACATTAATTATTTTTTTGTGTTTCTCAGAAGTCTTTATGATAGTTATGACGAGAAACAAGAAAATAAGATCAAGTGCATAGTTCACTACTTTGAGAGGATATCTTCACAGATGCCTAGGGGAAACATCTCATTTAAGAGAAAAGTTCTTCCATTGCAACAGAGTTCTTTTGCCATCTCTTATCCTACGCCTGGTTTTTGGAGCAAATCTACTGTTTCCCTGTGCCCATTTCAGGTAACGACAGATAATTTCAGCTTAATTTAGTAATTTACCTGATCAAGGTCTTCCAGGATTAATTATAGCTCATGTTAGTTACACATGTGTGGTGGTTATCGTATAAATATCATTGTATGTATTGTTCTTATTAGGTCTACAGTTCAGGCTTAATCGAAGATCAAACTAGGGAAGCTCTTGAAGTGGATTTTGCAAACAAGTATGTAGTGGTGGTGTTCTCCATAAGGGTTGTTTGCAGGTACTTCTATTTGAACTTAATGATTTGTAACTTCTTAAAATTTTCAGGAATGATAATAATTGATTTGTAACTTTATCGATCGTTCATCCTCCAGCTTCACTGTTATTAAGTCCACCTTGTAGAAGATAAAGTTGCATATATTATTACATGAACAGAAACTGAGATTTACACCCATATTTTAGATTCTTTGCATCCCTCCATTAACTACCAGTGGTTTATAAATTGATGATAAAGATAAAAATACTTATTTTTTTTTATTGAAGTTCGTAAATTAGTATTTCAGGATACGAACAGAATCATAAGCTTAATCCAACTATAAATTTGCTAATCCATATCATAGAGACACTGAATTATATTTTTGTATTGCCTCCTGTTATAAAAAAAATTGTGTTACTTATGTGTGTGTGTGTATATATATAAAAGTAATTTGATTGTAATATATGATATTATTACCTTCTTTTGTTAGGAAGAAATTCGTTTTATGATCAATCCGGAGTTGATATTAGGCATGCTTTTCTTACCTGCAATGGCCAAGAATGAGGCAATAGAAATTGTTGGTGCAGAAAGGTTTTCAAATTATACAGGGTAAGTAGACTTGTACAAATATTTATTTTGTTACTCAATGAATTTACTGACCATTGAGTATACATACCATGACATTAGTTGGAATAGTTTGTTGCAATTTCTCTTTTTAGTTAGAATTTGAACTTGGTGTAGATCTGTCTATACTATATAATATTGTTATATTGAATATCTAAGTTATTTTGTGGGTTTTATCTTTTGTTCAAGTAATTTTTTTGCCCCATATTTTTTGTGATAATGTAGCGTTACGCTATAGGTTCCCTTTCACACGGTATTCCTATTGTACATGGAAAGGTTTAATGTTGGGACACTTGAGACACCGTGGTCATTTTATTTGTTCATCTTGTACTCTATAACTCTATGAGCCTACTTAAAGAATCGGCTTAATGGAAATTGAACAGGACTACTTTAAAATCTCCTTGTATGGAAAATAATGTCACCAGTCCTTCAAATTGTTAACTATTCACTTAGCAATTTGATTTTGTCACTGCTAGCTCAAGTTCCCCTAAAGTGGAACATCTAGGTATTTCCTATATGGTCATGTAATTATGTAGTGGTTTTGTTATACGTTATAACTTGCAAATTCAAACAATCCTGATATTACTTTTTTCCTTCTCAGTTCTCACATATCCTTTTAGATAGAAAAGTATTATAGCTTGACGATGACAAGGGGTTATTTTAGCTATTAGGTTCCATCACTTGTTGCATTCATTCATCACATGTTTGTATCACTTATTGACCCTTTTTTGTATGAAGTATTAGAATTTTTAGTCGTAATCCTTTTTTATTTTAGCTATTAGGTTACATCACTTGTTGCATTCATTCATCACATGTTTGTATAACTTATTGACCCTTTTTTCATGAAGTATTAGAAATTAGAGCACTAATATCCTGCCACTTTCTCAAATTTAATTCCTTGCCTTTGATCATACCAAAACATTAACCGTCAATCACTTAATCCTTACAGTAGACTCTTTTTTGGCAATTTTCCATCAACTTGACAAACTTAAGGTTACTTGAAAAAATTAGGACAAATCAAAAATATACTTGAAGTAATTAACTAATAATCAAATAATATGAAAGATATAGAAATTCGTTTCCATTAAATAATATAACCTAATCTCCCCAATGGCCCAGTGAACTTTGGTAACATATTAATGTGAATATGTAATGCGATTATTTTACATTTATTGGTAGAAGTATGCATGAAGGTTGGGATAATCGGCGGTCTTTAGTGGTCATTTGGTTCATGGAGTTTTGGTATCATGTATGGGTTTCATTCATTATCAACTCGTACCAAGTGTTTGGTTGGGCACTTATGAGTTTATAATCCCATACCAAAAACCCACAAGGTATGTTTTTGAGAAACTCAAAGGTGAGGTGGTTATGAACAAGAGGTATGATGTATCAATTTAAATTAATTCTTTCATTTTCATCTGTATNCGTTCGATCGTTCATCCTCCAGCTTCACTGTTATTAAGTCCACCTTGTAGAAGATAAAGTTGCACATATTATTACATGAGCAGAAACTGAGATTTAACCAGACGATTATCTTTACACCCATATTTTAGATACTTTGCATCCCTCCATTAACTACCAGTGGTTTATAAATTGATGATAAAGATAAAAATACTTATTTTTCTTATTGAAGTTCGTAAAGTAATATTTCAGGATACGAACAGAATCATAAGCTTAATCCAACTATAAATTTGCTGATCCATATCACAGAGACACTGAATTATATTTTTGTATTGCCTCCTGTAATAAAAAAAATTGTGTTGCTTATGCGTGTGTGTGTGTATAAAAGTAATTTGATTGTAAATATATGATGTTATTGNTAATGAAGTCATTTCCTAAATAAGTAAAAATATTTTTATTTGATATTAAATGGTTATATTTTATTATTTTTTAACAAAAATATATTAAATTAATATTTAGTTACTTAAATAATTTGTCAACTATACATATCTTTTGCATTAAATTTATAATTTATAATTGTATGACAATTTAATTTCGTATTATATACTGTATGTATATATATATGTATGTATATGTGTTAGCACTAAACGAGTTATATATTTATATTTAGATAAAGTTAAAATATAAGGAATGTCTATATATTTAAATAAATACAAACATTGCTAACCAAAAAATTATATCTAATTATTTTCATGTAAAAAAATAATTCAATCAAACATTNATTATACAGGGTAAGTAGACTTGTACAAATATTTATTTTGTTACTCAATGAATTTACTGACCATCGAGTATACATACTGTGACACTATATTACCNATATAAAAAATAAGGGATTGACATGACTATTAATATGTCTTTTCTTTTGTATAGTCAGGTTTAGTAGGTGAAAAAAACCCAAATTATCTAGATTTATCCTCTCTAAGATAAGCACTTTAAATTAATTACATAAGCACATAGTATTCAAAATCCATAAGTAAACACTAAAAAATNTTGAACTTGGTGTAGATCTGTCTATACTATATAATATTGTTATATTGAATATCTAAGTTATTTTATGGGTTTTATCTTTTGTTCAAGTACTTTTTTTTGCCCCATATTTTTTGTGATAATGTAGCGTTACGCTATAGGTTCCCTTACACTGCGGTATTCCTATCGTACATGGAAAGGTTTAAGGTTGGGACACTTGAGACACTGTGGTCATTTTATTTGTTTATCTTGTACNGATAAGCACTTTAAATTAATTACATAAGCACATAGTATTCAAAATCCATACGTAAACACTAAAAAAATCTTAGTTAGCCTTTATAAAAATCTTAGTGACATTGTCTAGAAAGGTAATTCAACTGATTGGTTTAGGGAGAACTTTCTTAAAGGAAAAGTGCCATTTAAATAATCAAGCTTTTTTGGGCTAGTAGATGTTTCACACTTTTCATAGACACAATACTTTGAAAATATATCCATCTTGTATTCTCTTCGTAATTGAACACAAATATTATGGGACACCGTCTCGTTNAAATTCAAACAATCCCGGTATTACTTTTTTTCCTTCTTAGTTCTCACATATCCTTTTAGATAGAAAAGTATTATAGCTTGACGATGACAAGGGGTTATTTTAGCTATGAGGTTCCATCACTTGTTGCATTCATTCATCACATGTTTGTATCACTTATTGACCCTTTTTTGTATGAAGTATTAGAATTTTTAGTTGTAATCCCTTTTTATTTTAGCTATTAGGTTCTGTCACTTGTTGCATTCATTCATCACATGTTTGTATTACTTATTGACCCTTTTTTCATGAAGTATTAGAAATTAGAGCACTAATATCCTGCCACTTTCTTAAATCTANAATCTTAGTTAGCCTTTATAAAAATCTTAGTGACATTGTCTAGAAAGGTAATTCAACTGATTGGTTTAGGGAGAACTTTCTTAAAGGAAAAGTGCCATTTAAATAATCAAGCTTTTTTGGGCTAGTAGATGTTTCACACTTTTCATAGACACAATACTTTGAAAATATATCCATCTTGTATTCTCTTCGTAATTGAACACAAATATTATGGGACACCGTCTCGTTTATCTGGGAATGCAATATGAAAGTGTTGTGAATTGTGGGCCAATCAAAGGATAATGAAATCCTCACCTTATCTTGTATAATTGTATTGAATAATACCTTTAAGATAAATTAGATCATGCAACACACAATGAACAAGGAAATAAACAACTATAGATGCACCACATTGCGTTCAATCGTCCTCGTCTAGTATGAGAAGAAAGTTGTTTACTCTAATGATCACCACAATTATATATGACGGAAAAATCAAATACAAGAATAAAAAGTAAATAAAAATCTTAGTGAGGTGCTTCCATTAATGAATCATACAACAAGTAGATTTCTAATAATTATAATTATTTTTGGGAGTTTTTTGTAACTAAGAAAAACAATAGAAAAGTGATACAGAGTGCCAAAAAGAGCTCTCGAAAAAATCTCAATCTCTTCTTGTGTAAGACTTTGTAGCCTCTCCATATCTCAAACAAAACAAGAAAAATTAAGGAGCTAGAAAGAACGAGTCATTCACAACAATGCCATGTATAAAATAATATTTTCAAGCACTTAATGTTTAGTTCTAACTTAAATATTAATTAGAGAATTAATTTTATCAAATAATCCATGAGTCATTTATAATTTATAGTTAAATTATAGAGCCATTTATCAGTATATCATATGTCCCAAATTAATGAGGCATCCCTTTTTATATCTTTTTCAGAAATATATGTCCTATTATTATTAACTTATTATCACACTTAAATATAAATATCAAGACTAATATACCCTTAATTTACTTAATGTACTCTCCATAGCTCGACACTAATAATTAATGAGTTGATATATGATCATTTTATTTTCACAAGTCTTAATCTTATAGCGATTAGATTTTTTAAAGATGGGTGTTGAAGTATTTAAAAATACACTCATCTATACTATCAATTTTAAGGATCCTAATTATTAAAAATTTATTTTAGCGGGTTTAATAGAAATATATTAATCCAAAAATATTAATAAATCTACTTATTTAGATTTACTTTAAAAGGTTAATTATTTAAAAAATATATTAATTAAAAGATATATTTTATTCTAATACCAACACCTCTAAAATAAATAGAGTATAAAATAAATATTAAATGTTAAAATTTATATTGTATTATTAAAATATAAATATTAAAAATTAGTATATCGGGGGATATAACGTAGTTTACATATAATTCTAAATATTTATAATTAATTTGAATTCTGATTTTAAATAGTATAATTAATAATATCACTATTAAAAGATGCAAACAATAATATATAATTTTTTTCCAAAGACAATCAACTTTAAGCATTCGAGTATGCGACAAACTAAACATGATCTTCCCCGAAATTGACCAGAAACCTAATATATATACGGTTCTAAATGATTTTAGATAGTAATTCTGATTTTAGATAGCAAAAGAAAAATGATAGCAATTCAAGGCCAAAGGTCTAGAGCCTACACACAAGGTTATGATTTAAAATCTACGCTGGATCTTATTAGTAATAACACGTCATCCAGGATCCTCTATAGCCGACAACATAGGGTCTCAGCTTAGGGTTTGCTCAAGAACTACACTTATTAAGTAGCATACGTTTCCAATATCAGGTATTCTTCCAAGCCAAAAACAGTTCATGAATCATTATTACTCGAACATGGCAAGTCCCGTCTTCACTAGTCAAGTCCAGGGCGCGTCCTAGCAAGCCCAGCCCCCTTACCGGGTCCATCTCTGGCCCAATCTTCATAAGCCTTTTCAAACGCTCTACACTCTATTCCCAAGTCAGGCCCAATTCACAATGAGACCCGTTGAGAAATATCAAAGTACAATTTTGACCCTAACAAGAATAAATTGAATTATATCTATTGTCATCTCTAAACATATTTATTTTACTTTGTTTTTAACACCTTCAACACAAGACATATTTATTTATTTCAACCCAATAAAACGACTATTTTATTTATCATAGGAGTCATAAAATGTTATACGTATTTCCAAATTTGTGAACATAAATATCTTCAACGCTTTTTTCAGTTTGTAGTTAATTTGAAACATAAACAAAATAACAGTAAAAAATAGTCTGGAATTAAGATAAGAACTCCTAGAATAAATCAGAAATATTCAAAATCTATTTTGGCGGTCTGAATCGGCTTGGATAGCTGCATGTGCATAGAAATCTGAGATGTAATTATACCGCATGCCTCATACTTACACAATCACTTGTAATATATATGTACGGGAACAAAAATGTATAGTAGCAGCAGTATTGCAGGTGCTATTGTGATGTAACTTACAAGGAATTTGATTATACAATTAAGTTTCTAAATATTAATAATTTCAGAACAAATGATTTTATATATTATACCCCCTCCGTCCTTTTGATTTGTTATCATTTCAAAATGGGGTGTCTGACACGCATTTTAAGGTGGATTTTAAGGATAGTTCCATAATTTATTTTTGAAATTTTCCTTTTTTGTATAAATATAGAACAATCCTATTTTTATACAAAAAAAGAAATTTTTAAAAATAAGTTATGGAACTATTCTTAAAATTCACCTTAAAATGCGTGTCAGAAAATGAAAAAAAAGTGATAAGAATTGGTTGGGACGGAGGGAGTAATATTTATTAATTTTCAAAGATTAGGTATAAAATATTTTAATCACTGAAAATATATATTTAAAATATTAATTCATTGTAAATAAGTGTAGTTCTTGAGCAAACCCTAAGCTGACCCTATGCTGCCGGTTATAGCAGTAGCAGTTGTAAGATCTTGGATGACGTGTTATTACTAATAAGATCCGGCGTAGATTTTAAATCATAACCTTGTGTGTAGGCTCTAGTCTTGAATTGCTATAAGTTCTCTTTTTCTATCTAAAATCAAAATTATTATCATTTCTTTTGCTATCTAAAATCATATAGAACTGTATATATATTAGTTTTCTGGTCGATTATGGGGAAGATCAGTTTTAGCTTGTCCTACACTCAAATGCTTAAAGTTGATTGTCTTTGGAAAAAAATTATATATTATTGTTTGCATCTTTTAATTGTGATATTATTAATTATATTATTTAAAATCAAAATTCAAATTAATTATATATATTTAGAATTATATATATACTACATTATATCCCACGATATAGTAATTTTTAATATTTATATTTTAATAATATAAATTTAAACATTTAATATTTATTTTAGAGGTGTTGGTATTAGAATAAAATATATCTTTTAATTAAGATATTTTTTAAATAATTAACCTTTTTAAGTAAATCTAAATAAGTAGGTTTATTAATATTTTTGGATTAATATATTTTTATTAAACCTGCTAAAATAAATTTATAATAATTAGGATCCAAAGTTATTTAAATGAAGAAAATTGTTTATGGGATAAATTTAAAAATACAATTAAAAATAGGATATATTTATAAATAACTTTTAAATTTGGAGCATACTAGAAAAATACCCTAAATTATACTCACCATATTATTAAGTAACCTAACCTTAACATATTTTCCTTCATTGTATGTATAAATATTAATCAATGGATAAGCATTTTAAGAATAACCTATTAAAACCTCTAAAGCAAACATAGGCTATAAAACTTAAATTTGCTATCCATAATATATCAAGGAAAATTATAAAATGGAGAAGCTAAAGCAAACACACTTAAACTATGGGTGCATCATATTCTTACAGTGTAGTTTGTATAGTTTGAGCCCATGCACGAGGTGGTTTTTGAATTTTGCGGTGACTTGCATATACCATTTTGATTAGGTTGTTTTTCTGTTATGGTTTTCATCGAATATATTTCACATGCAAATAATTTTCCTTGTACAAGTAATGTTGATGTGTGTTCTTGAACTTTAGGAAATCAAGACTGAAAATATTTATTTAAAATTACATAAAAATATGTTAAATTATTTTTTTTAATGCATGTTAATGATAAATTGTCTCCTCGCTGGCATCTGGTTTATCTCTTTTTATATTATTATTTGTATTTTCTGTACATAACTTTAGTAATGAAATTCTCTCATATGAATATAATTTTCTCTAGGTATGCTTCGTCCTTTCGTTTTTCTGGCGACTGTGTGGATAAAACGAACATTGATATAATTGGGAGACGTAAAACGAGACTTGTAGCAATAGATGCAAAGAGCAATCCAGGATATAGGCAGTACAAAGTTGAATACATCACGAGGTATTAAAATTTTAGCCTCGGCTTTTTAGCGCTTTGTGCATGTTTGGTATGCTGATTTTCTTGTATTAATGTTTTAGTTTCGTCTTTTGAGCACTTCATGCATTTGATATTATTGATCATCTTGTATGTATATGGAGAATATCACATATAGTGGATTTAGTCCAGAGTTCAGGGATTAACTTTGGGTGTTTATTTTTTTACTACATGCAGGATTCTAAATAAGACCATTACTATATTTAATTTGTTATTTACTCCTAGATTATCCAGTGGTTCTGTCAATGGAACACGATTCATCTTTTTTATGCGTAATAACTTAGGTGAAACCTAACCCTTAACTTGTTATTTTGAAATAAAATAAAATTTAAACATTAGTAATGTAGATAAGTCAACAAAATAAGGAGGCATGCATGCATATGATCGTGAAATAGGATGTTGACTACATGTGCATATACCGTCGAGTTATAAAAGGAATATCTATACTTCTTGTTAAAGTTGAGTGAAGAGGCATGATACGAGGAATCATATTTCAAACCATCGACTATAAACATATCGAACCTCAAGGGCTAATTGAGGTGGAAATGGAGTGGTAGTGATAATAGACGTGGGTCTGTGGGCAATATGGACACAAAGACATAGGGAGTGCTTGTAAAACAAATGACATAACTTCCTAGAAATTTGATGTGATGTAGAGAAATTAGAAAATCATGACTGCCCTTCATTTTTTTTAAAATTTACAATCACGCCACAAATTGTTTTTACAAAGGCTTGGTTAATAGATCGTTTCACCACTTTCTTCATAGAGGGTAGAAGAAAAAATTGGTCTCCTCCGGTCTATTCGAGGTGACAAAGCCTTTTGTTTCGTCACCTCCAGTTTATTTGTCTTCTCTGTATTTGTATGAATTTCATTTAGCTGTTGAGTAACTGCCATTAATAATTTGACAAACCAAGTTGTCTATATCAGGGAGATCAACAAGGCGTTCTGTGGATTTAGTGATCAATGTTATTTTCAGGATGTCAGACCTCAGAATTGCACGTCTGATAATATTTATATGGTAAAAGTTATGAGCTTCTATAAATATCTCTTTCATACTTGCTGTTGCACTCCTGGACCCACACAGGCACACAAAGACATCCGCACTCACCCGAGCACAGCTGAATCCAGTCAGAAAAAGACCCCATCCACGCATGCGGCATGCACAAACATACCCTTATCCAATCGACCCACCTAGACGCGCACTCCCGTATGCACACAGACACCCACACATCCGCATATTAAAAACTGTGCCTTGTATCCTTGATTTCTAAACACTCCTAACTCATTTTCTGTTATCCACACTGTCTTAATGTACAATGGTCAAGTATATATTATTTTAGAGCGAATAATATTCGGAATCAAGAATAGCACTGTCCAGAGCCATCGGCATTCCGAGAGGACAAGAAAGTCTGAGAACCCTAATACTGTGAAAATAATTGTTGTGCAATAGAAGAAACCGTTGCCTTAATCTATACTATATTATAATAATCAAACTAGAGATTTTTTTTTTAAAACACTGAGGTGAACCATAGAAAAAATCTTAACCGTCCAATTTTAGGTGAACCATAAAAACGATCCTAACCATTCAATTTTAATAAAATCTAATTTTAGAAAGGATATATATCATACATACAACTCTATTACCGATAGTCCTCCTTTTATACAACTCCTCACATATAATATTATATTCTATATTTTCTATTTTAAAAATTCTGCTTATCCTATAATTTTTATTTAATATATTATTAAATTTTATGAATATTAATATATCTATACTATATTATAATAACCAAACTAGAGAACTTTTTTTTTGAAACACTTAGGTGAATCGTAGAAAAGATCCTAACCGTCCAATTTTAGGTGAACCATAGAAACGATCCTAACCATCCAATTTTAATAAAATATATTATACATACATAGTCCTCCTTTTATATAACTGCTCACGAATAATATTATATTTAAATTATATTCTATATTTTCTATTTTAAGAATCCTACTTATCCTATAATTTTTATTTAACATAGTTTACTCGCATTCAACTCAATTTCATCATCATTCAAACTCTTTTATTTATTTAAAATTATGAATTATCATTAAATTTTATGAATATTAATATATAAACATCATTGTATAGAAAAATGTAAAAAAAATTGATAATATAAACAAATTGTCATATTAAATGAAATATTTACATTATATAAAATAATTAATATATAATTTATGAATAACATCCGTGCTTTGCACGGTTATTAAAGTCGAAAGATTAAAAGTTTGGTAGTCGGTCCTTGGTTGGTATTTGTTCAGGATAGTTATTATTGGGCCTAATTTTTAAACACTAATCTCCTAACTAAAATATATCTCACATTAATCTCCTAAATAAAACACATTTTTAAACAAAACACACAAACATTATCATATTAAAATACAAATAAAATATATGAAAATTTATATAAAATATATACATATAAAATTAAATAAAAATTAAATTAGTATTATAAAATTCAAAATATATAAATAAAATATTAAAACAATTCGATCCGTGTATCGCACAGGATATAAGCTAGTAACAATAAATAAGTCAAACAGAAGTGGCCAAACCAGAGTTCCGTTGGTTAAATAATCACTTATTAGTTATTACCATCACCTAGATTATGGCATGACATTATCTGGCACAAGTAGTAAAGATCAGACATATAATTGGCTTGTCAACCTATATATTAGTTCCATAAGTTTTCTATGCGAGTCAGACAGTTGCTTACCCGTTGTAATCTGGTTTTGCCAGTTGAATGAAACCTCATCAACATCTTCAGGAGATATTAAAATACATACAAGTGATAGGTTGATCAAGGACTTCAAACATAAGGATAATCAATGTACGGGCCAACAAGACAATATTGGAATTGCGACAGGAAATTGGGGTTGTGGTGCTTTTGGTGGTGACCCTGAACTTAAGGCCATAATCCAGTGGCTCGCTGCTTCTCAGGTAATTACCATGCTATCACTGTAGTATGCAGCTTTTGTGGTTTCTGTGTAGTAAATTCGGCTAGTCAACTGGTTGCCAGATTAAATGATCTTGTATCAAAGCATGCCCTTAAATTATTTAAATTTTATGTCTAGTATGACTTGTGAGTTTTTATGAGTTAGCCATCCTTATTTATGTTACATTGCTCTTGTTGGGTGCTAAAAATGTTATTGTAGTCTTTAGTTGGTATACTTTGGTTGTCTTAAAATGCTATTGTAGCGGACTAGCAGCTATAATATTCTCATTGATTAAGTTGTGATGGTTAACAATTATGACGAGATGGTTAACAATTATAACGAGGTTGGCAGTAATAATCAAGGTTTTGTTCTTGTTTTCATGTTTGTTTTCTAATATTTTTTTTTGTGATCCATATGATTATTTGATGATTAGAGATTTGGTATATATGAAAGTATGCAACTAGCTTGCTGCACTGAAAGAAAGTTCAAGTCTTGTCATTTTATAGAGCTGTAGGTGCTGTTACAATTAAAAGACATGTATATATGTTCTCTAGGATATATTTTCGTGGGGGTTTAAGATTATAGATAACAAATTTTGGGATTAAGACTTATAAATACAGAAGTTTCTGGCAGGAACATTGCTGTCATTTTCTTCTGGACTGTGACTCTGGTTTAACTTACTGCTTTATTTTGTGCTTTCCATGTTTAGATTTACGGCTGGGTTTTTAGTGTTCAGCTGTTTTGGATATTGTTTACATCTTTCAAAAATACATCATACTTCTCAAATTATTGCTGATGTCGAATTTCGTGCATTGATTCTAAAGTGGACAGTTTACTTCCATTTATTATATTTCTTTTTGGTTTATCCTTCCACTTCTTTCCAGGCATTAAGACCTTTCATTTCATATTATACATTTGGTATAGAGGAACTGCTGTCTCTTGACCAGGTAACATTTTCCTTCTTGCTCATATTATCAGTAAGGGTGTATCTTAGAATATAGTGATAGCACCCCCGTCTATCAAAGTTTCTCTATTATGTATATGCTTGAATGTCAATCCAAGTCTATTTTAAAAAGAACTGATATAATGAGGTCGAATTAATATGGATTTATATTCATTAAGAACTGACATTTTCAAGGACCTTGGTACTTCTGACTAGCACCCCCACCAAAGATATGCAAATATTATTGGATGCAGTCATACATGAAGGTATGTACCCTATCATATAGAAAGGAGTACTTTAGCAGTTAGCAGATAATATTCGCAGACATAAGTATTTCTGAATCTTTTTCACCTTGTATAATGATACAACTTTATGTCCTGCCTCTGGTAGTTTTTCAAGATATTTGGTCTGATGCCGTATGTAAGCAATTAGATTAAATCTCATATAAAGTAAAGCTCAATACACTGTAGCATAAAATAACTTGGGTTTTCCTAGCCTGTATACTCGGGCTCAATAAATTGCCATGACCTGTTGACATATCGCTAAACTTGTTACTCCCATAACAAAAATGGAGTCTTTTTTGCACAGGAGAGATATAAGCATGTTATGTTGAATGTGTACAAAACTGTACCCGTTCTAATTTCTAGTATGCTTCTAATACCAAAATATAGGCAAGAACTGATATTATAAGCACAAGCTCCCAAACTATCATCATATGTTTGGTGCACTTGATACTAGATTTCAGACCTGTATTCCAAATTTCCAATTGAAGTGTCCCGCATCTTCAGTTGTACAAGCATCCCTACCTAAACTTTTGATGTGTCCGTCAGATTTGAACGAAAGAAAAAGCCCATAGTTAGGTTGTTCCTTTGTAGCCATAGTGGGTAAGTTGGGATAACACCGATTTACTGGAGGTCACTACCTGCGGGCCTCACCATTTTAAGATTATGCCACCAGCTTTCGTGTCTTGTTTCTAGATTCCGACTCGACCGATTGCTAAGCTCGAGTCTTAAAGCAGCCCATAGATCTTCATGACATTGAAGATTATTCTTATTAAGGTTTCTCTTAAATTAGTGGATTTGGGTTTGATCCATGCTGTCTTGAAGAATGAAATAATTATATTTCTACCTTGTTAATCCTCACTCATTACTTTTTAATCATAGCGATAACTAGATAATTACCTTGTTGGCAGGTGACTCGGTGGATTTCGTCACAAAAATGGAGTGTGGGAGACCTTTGGAGTATGTTAATAGAGTATTCATCTCAGAAACTGAAAGGAGAAACCAGGGGTGGCTTTTGCAGTTGGCTCCTTCCATCGTTATATGTCCACGATCCAATGGAGATGTAATAAATTATCTGTTGCTAACTAGCCATTAACATTGAGTTTGAATCTTCAAAAAGTCAACAAAATGTACGTCGCCTTGCAAGAATGGTAACCTGGGGACATACTTGCAAATGGCTTGCACAAGGGATGAAGGCAAAAACTTTTTTGTATGAAGTGGCGAGCATTAGAGATACATGTTAGAGTAATCTTGTATAAATCGGGTACATTAACATTGTCCATTTTATAATTAAAAGATACAATAGAATTTTAATAAATGAATGATCTTNTAACATTGTCCATTTTATAATTAAAAGATACAATAGAATTTTAATAAATGAATAATCTTAATAAATAAATAAATAATTTTTTTTCAGTTGTAATATAATAACAATAATGCAATCTGAATATCAATACATAAATAATANATCAATAGAGTTTTGAAAATATAAATTAGATTATATTATATTTTACATTGAAAGTTGAAGTGGACAATTATTTTGAAACAATTTTTTTTTTTTGAAAGTGGACTATTAATATGAAACGGAGGGAGTATTAAATTCAGTATTCTAAAAGACGTGAATCGGAGTTAGACGATGAAGGTACCGTTCAGCGATTACCCGGTAATCGCTGATTAATCAGATTGATTAATCAGATCATTAATTGGAAATAATTTAATTTAATAAATAATAATATATAATTATATTTAAATATTTTTAAATTAATATAAAATTATAATAAAAAAATCATATATCATTAATCTATATGTATTTAGATGTTAAGATTTACGAAAAAATCACTTATCATTAACATTTTAAGTGGTTTATACTTGNATTTTCCAAACCCAAATGTATTTATTTACAGTGGTTAACAGTAAGTTAATACTTGTAAAAAAAACAGTAAGTTAATTGATTTAAAATATATATAATTTATTTCAAACTATTTTATTATTATTATAATATTAATCCTCTAAATGCCACCGCAGAACACATCAGATTCTGATAAAGGTGCAGAATTTTTCGGTTCTTANATTAATCTTAATAGTTATTACATAATATATCATATAATTATTAGAAATTTGAGAGAGTATTTGACATTTATGAAGGATTTAGGGTCATACAACCCATATTTATTGTAAATTTGTAATAACAATATATTAGTTAATAATTTTTTTAAAATTGTAACTTTTTTAAAATAAAATAATTTTTACCGATTTTTGACCGTTTCAACCGATTTTTGACCGTCTCGACCGATTTTTTGACTGATTTAAAAAAAAACGTCTTTTAACCCGATTTTTGATTAATCGAGACGAATCCGTCTGTCTACCGATTAACCGATTAATCNTTCTCGTCTCATTTAAAAAAAATACAATTATTTAATTTCTCTCCCATTAAAATAAAAAATCAAATATATAAGCACCGCTGATCATTTTCCCACACACACTCTTCAAACTAAACAAGAAGCGGGACTAGACTAGTCAAGCAAGTCTAGCCTGCTTTTTCTCACTTTACTCCCCTTTAATTTTGAAATTTCAAACCCACCCAAAACCCCCAATTCTCTATATTATATAAACACATNCTATAGGTTTTGCAAAAACTCATAAAAAATATTAAGTTCTGATTTTGATCAAGTTAGACTTGATTTCTATCTGATTTTACGTAAAATCGAGTAGTTCACTGAGTAACAGAAAATTGGATCGCAAACGAATTCGAGTACACGTCCAAGTCAACCAGTTTGTAGAACAATGTATATACCTAAATGTATGCTCTCTTAATTTTAAAAAAAATCTAACATAATGAATATATTATATTTAATAAACAATGTATACAATAAAAAACATGCTTATAATAAGCATAAAATGGTTCCTATACAGATTATCGCTTAAGGTGCAACTACATAAAAATATAAAATAACATAATATTTATTTATTAGTTCTTCTAAGGGGCAACTTAAAAATTTATCATAACATCTACTTGTTAGTATTGGGTTGTCTTATTTTATATTTGTGTACATTTGAAATTTATATATGATCATTAAAAAAGAATTCAAAATATTTTAAATCGAAGATAACTATTAAAGATTTTATTCTAATTGTTAGAATAATATATGATTCCGGTCTCCTAACACCTTAGGGTTTTAGGAGAATTAGTAATTTAACATGATATTAGAGTTTCAGTCAGTAGAGGTCTCAGGTTCGATTTCTGCNTTCCGGTCTCCTAACACCTTAGGGTTTTAGGAGAATTAGTAATTTTACATGATATTAGAGTTTCAGTCGGCAGAGGTCTCAGGTTCGATTTCTGCCACCCCCAATATTCTCATAATTTATTATGGACACAAAGGCAAATTATTTCCCAAATATAGGCGTCCGTGATCCACTCTTCGAACTAAAAATGGGTTCTCGAATGAGGGGGAATGTTAGAATAATATATGATCGTGATAAGTCGGTCTCCTAACGTTTTAGGAGAACTGGTAACTTAACAGTTAACACTAATGTTATATATAGCTTGCATCTTAAATTAAGTTTGTTGAAATTAAGCTAACCATGATACTGTATGTAACTTCTACTATTTATTTTCTTATAAATTTAGTGATATATAATCAATTGAAGTATCGAAACAGATATAAACCTGTAGGAAAATAATTATTTCTACTTTTAAATCATCATATTGACTCTGAAGTAACAAATTGCTTTATTCAAGGTGATCCAAATGGGCCCCAAGTCACAAACTGAAGAAGCCCTAGGTATACTTAAGTTATGATGTTGGATCTACCAAAGTTCTTCAAAAATATTCCAATTAGGAAAGTTTAACTATTTTGACTCGTAGATAATTAATAAAGAGTTTACTATGATGTTGTAAATTGTAATAGCTCACTGGTCTAGTTTCCTGGCACCAAAAACGTATAGGGCTCAAGCCTCAAGATATTTCATGATTGCTATTTGACCATTTTGGTTTACTGTAGATAATTTTTTATGGACAGTGCTGATTATTCTGTGTGTCTTTAATGGGTTGGTTTGAGGTTAAATAGATTCTCTGTTATTTTTTAAATTTAGTGTGAAAATTAATTGAATTTTTTTATATATCAATATTCAGATGCTTGATTGTAGATGCGAAAGAAGCAAATGATGAGTATATAGCTTTGGTTCACACCAAAAAGCATATTGATTTGATTAAGAATATTAGCTCCAAAAAATTGGCTTCCCAAAGAAACAAAATTGCTTCAAGATTCAATTCAATCTATTTCAATGAAGGTTCCTCGGAAGCTGCTTATCTAGCAGCTGGCTCAGTCATTAAGGTAAATTGGAACAGATGCTTATATGGTCTCTATCTCTATTTCATTCTTGGTTTCTGTGATCTTCCACTACAACATTTTAGCACATTATGTATACTCAAATCAGGCGGGCAATAATGAATTACTAATGCAGTACTATTTTTGTAGATTTGTAATTTTTGTTTTGCTGCATGACATATTTGTCATAATTATGAAAGCTACAAACATCTAATTTTAAATATGTACTATATTGTCTAGTGCTTTATTTTAGTTGCTTTATTTGGTACCTTAGGTTGCTGAAAAAG
>QRFB01002684.1:0-12690 GCA_008931105.1 Oenanthe javanica | reverse complement strand
TAAGGATAATAATAATGTAATAAGACTAGTATGTTTGTTGACAGATGACCACATCTCATTGGTTATATGTATGGTGATACAAAAGTCAAGAACATAAGTGCATGTCTCAATGAATGACACTGGAAAGACCCGCTGTGAGATTCTACATGTTAATAAGTGTCATAAGAAATTCTCACTGTGATAATGATGTAATGATCCTTTGACTTGAAATCATTATATTTCTATACAAGAATTAATATACTTTGATTACACTAAAACTTACTTTAACCAGATGATGATAAAAGTGGATATTGGGTAACTATGAATCGTATGAAAAATATGAATGATAGATAAATGATTTAATCTTCCTATTTAGGAATGATATTATTGGCATCTTGATTGAGTGAGACTATAAAATGCATGACTGTACTCAAATGTTGATTTGTTTAATAGTCTACTCANATTAAATTATGAAGAGGATGACACGAGACATGCCTTGAGTTTAATCTATAATATCAAGATTAAAGGGATTATATTACATGGAACATTATTCACGAAAGGCTTAATCGAATCACCGATTTATTATTATTACTTGGGTAGCAATGATGTATTACTAGATGCCGCTCATTGTTTACAATTTTAATTAGATATTAAAATTGTTGCCAACGTAATAATAACCTACAGGGTCACACACAAAGAACGCTTGAAGGAGAAATAATTTAAATTATGAATTTAAATTAAATAAGTAATTTATTTTATTTATGATATTAATTAAGTATGACTTAATTAATTATATAAATAGAATAAATGAATTACTTAAACTAATTCTAAAAATTAGTAATTAATTAATTAAGTGAGACTTAATTAAATAATTTATATTTTTGGATTAGTATTAATTATAATTTGATTATAATTAGAAAACTTATTCCTCTCTATATAATCTCTTTATGAGTTGATTTAATAAGAAAGACACATATTTTTCTAAAATCCTAGCCGTTTTGAGAAAAGAGGAAGATAGAGAGAGAGAGAAGCAGTTTTTGGGTGCTAATACACTTCAATCCTTCATGAAAAGTGTTCATGTAGATACCATAGAACGTAGATCGTGTGAGCGGAATACGTGGTGATTAAACAAGGTTTGGACCTCCATTAATCTTCCATTGATGAAATGTTAAAGCTTTTTAAAGTATTTGTTCTTAATCTCCGAATTGAATTTCATGTTTCGCATGGATCTTGCGTTTGAGTTTCATTTTTGTATTAATTTTCGTGTTTATTCCACTGTATTTGTGCCTCGAAATCCTTCATATATATGATAGGGGTTTCTCCTAGAAGTATATTTGTTATATCTAACATGATTATGAGTTTTACTAGGCAGAAATATAGTAATAATTGTACTTCTAGAATTAGCATTATAATTTGCATTATTAAATCTATCATAAGCATTCGAAGTACTATGATAGGCATTATGACACACATTAGCATAATGACTCGATCTAGCATGATAATTCACATATCTAGGCACATTAGAATTTAAGTTACCAGATTGATCATGGTAGTTAGATTTTGAGTCTTAGAGCCATTTTGAGGAACATTATCCCTTCTAGTTGAACTAGAGCTAAGATGAACATTTTTCATCTTCCTTGGTCCATAGATTATTGGTTCTTGATGATACCAAAACTTTGGTTGACTTTGAACATTAACTTTAGGGTCATTCATCTTTTATGAAAATTTCTTATCATTTCGATCTATTTTTAGAGGTTTATCCTTTAGGAACCCATTTATATTTCCCCTTAAGTTCACCTTCAATAGCTTTGCAATATAAACGAGTATGTCCACTGATATTGCAATATGTACACTTAGGTGTAGGTGACTTATGTGTAGTACTAATCAGAGGTCTAGGTTTATGCTCTTCCTTTTTAGGAGGACTATTATGTTCAAAACCAAATGCTTCACGATTAAATGATTCACGAATGCCAAATACCATTCTTTCTAAAATGACACTGCCCTTAGTGAATTGTGTCAAAATGGATTCAAGATTTTATTTTTCTTTAATCAAGATATTAATCTTGTTAGTCAAGAAAATCTCTTTATCCATAACTTCAGATAAGAGATTTTGGTTTTCATCTTTAAGCCTTTGAGTTTCGAACTTCATCGTTTCTAATTCCGAGAGAAGTCTTTGACGACTTTCAAGTTCAATATATGCCTTACATTTAAGTTTGGCATAATCGATGTTTTTACTCATTAATTGAAGTTGGTTGTCGAATTTTTGTTCTTTTAAGGATTCATGAAGCTCTTCCTCTCGATCTCCCATAAGAGATTGTTCGAGGTCCTTTATACGATTGTATTTTGAAGAAATCTCTTGAATCTGCGATTTATTTTGAATTTGAAACTTTAAAAGCTCAATGTGGAACTCACGATTGCATTCGTCTAAATGAATCGTGTCATTCTAAATTTCTTTAGCTTGTCGAATCAAATATACATTTTCTACTACTAGATTACAAATTTGATCATCCTTTTCATTTGTCTCGATTTTCAAGCTTTCATTTTGAGGGAAAATATTAGTAATGTACACCATGTCTTTAACATATACATCGGTCAAACTACTAACCTCTATTTGAAGATGGAAACACAAATCCTCATATTTGTCCTTTTCAGATTTGGCCTTGGTATAGTTTCGACTTAATTCATCATAACCAATTTTTAAATATTTAACCAAATTTCTAAGCTCAGAAATATCCATGTTATAATGATCAATTTTAGACAATTTAATATTATTAGTACTACATGACAAAATTGAAATTGGTTTAGATACTACCTCTTGTAGAGAAGTGGTGGCATCCGTAGGAGCAGTTTCGTCTCCGATCACCATTAAGTAGAGGTTAACAATTTCTTCATTCTTCTCTGGAGTTTCTTCATCCTCGCTTAAATCCCATCCACTTTCAGCAACAAAGATTTTCCCTTTAGATAAATTTGGACATTCACGTTTAAAATGACCAGGTTGTTTACATTCGAAGGAAACATTCTCATTTTCCTCAGGATTTGCCTCTTTAGGGTTATGTGTATAATTACTCGTAAATTTTGAGTTATTATTGTAAGCATTATTTGCTTGTTGTTGTACACCTTTGCCTTAAGCATAGCTCGTGCTAGGAAAATTGATAATGTAATTCGATTTACTCTTGGAGTTGAAAACTCTTTGTTAGTTACCGGATTTAAGAAAGCCTCTCCCGTATCTTTGAGCTTTGCTTTGTAAAATGTGATAGAGTTGTCTCGTTAGTAAAGTATTTTCTTGCTCGTCAAGATTTTCTAACTCTTCGTTTAAGTCATCGTCATTTTCATCTTCATCGATAAGTATTGATTTTAGAGCCATACTTTTCCTCTTCTCTTTAGTTTTAGAAAGAGGCTTATCTGGAGTGTTGTCTTCTTTTAATGCAAGAAGGTTGCCGAATAAGCTATTGATGGTATATACATTCAGATTATGCATTTCTTTTATAGTGGTAACTTTAACTTTCCAACTCAGAGGCAAAGCTTTTAATACCCTTCAATTTTTCTCATTAACCGAATTAGCTTTTCCGAGTTGTGCAAGTTCATCGATAATCTGAGTAAATCTCATTTCCATGTCGATAATGGTTTCACCCTTGATGACTTTAGAGTTCTCGTATTCTTGGATTAGAGTATCCATTCGAGAGTCTTTATTGTCCATTGTTCCCTCGTAGGTAATAACCAATTTATTTTGCATTTCTTGTACTGACTTGAAGATATTAACTCTTTTCTACTCTTTTTCTGCAAGTGCACTTCTTAAGACCATTTCTGCTTTAGCAGCTATGTTTATTAAATCTTCTTCTTCGCGGGTATATTCATGAACTTTCTTTTCGATGACAATATCGTCAACTACTTTAGTCGAAATAAAAACAACGTCCTCGATAGCCATTCACACTTTGACACCTTGAGATTTAACTTGTATTCTAGATCTTGTTTTCCAAGTAGCAAACTTGGTGCCGTCGAATAAAGGAGGTATCGAACTCGAGAGACCTACACCACAACCAATGGTACTCAACTACGCCATAAAAGATCAACTTTTTATCGCGTTCATAGGCACTGAAAAAGGCCACGAAACACAGTCAAAACCTCGCTCTGATACCAACTGTTAGGTCCGTACGGATGGGTATTAGCTAGAAGGGGGAGTTGAATAGCTTATTTCCATTTTAAAAATTAGAGCTTTACATTTTAAAATTTTCTTTTCTCTTTTAAAAATGTTACTAGTCAACAAGTAAATCAAGTGCAGAAATTAAAAAAGAGTAAAAAAATAGGGAACAACATACAAGATTTTTATCCTGGTTTGTGATGGCATAATCCCCTAACGGATCCGCTCACCCCTAGTTTAGTCCCCGAGTCCCTCCCTGAACTCGAGATTTTCCTACTATAAAAAGATTCACTCCTTATAGCGGTGAAGAAGCCTTTACAACTACTATATATTTATCTTGGACCTTAACTCCCCGTTAACCCTTCAAAATACAATAGCAACCCTAATATATTTATCTTGGAGCGTAACTCCCCGCTACCTCTTCACAATCTAAATAGATCCCTTACAAGTTTATCTTAGAGCGTAACTTCCTGTTACCTCCTCAAATACAAGTAAGAAAAATACAACCCTGCGTAGACTATTTTTCCCTAACCCTCTGTAAGTCCTGGATCTTAGGTCTTAGGTCTTGGGTCTTTCCTCGTCCTCATGGTGCAAAGACACCCAATTTCCCGTTGGCGTGCGTAAGACTTGGGTGTTAGAACAAAAATAACCTCACTTCACTTCACCTCATTAATAAAGTTTAGATAACCAATACTACGACCTAATAATCATGTTTAAGAAAAGAAGATTGGTGGACTTGTATATTAATGTATTAGACCGGGAATAAAAAATTATATATAATATAGCCAAAGCAACATAATATATAAATGTGAGTCGAGGTAAGTCGCTTTATTGGAAGGAAGAACCACACGTACTGTGTGTACGTGTATGTAAGTATTTAAGTACGTATGCTAAATTAAAGAGTGTTATATAAAGCATATGAATGCAGACACTTAAAGTAAATATATATAATATATAGGATATATAAGGCCGAAAATAACTAAGCCAAATATATTGTGACTTGAACAAGTTCAAGAATGTTTTATAAGTGATTTATTTATAAGGCCTTGGAAATTAAAACAACTAAACTATGGCCTTTAAACGAACACTGGATATGCCAATAAGATTCAACGAGGATGTTTCATTTATGTCGTACCTCGACTTATACGAATAGTCTCTACTCAGAACTTAAGTAACTTAAATAACTCGTTATTAATCTCAGAAACCTACACCAAGGATATAAATAACTTAATTTAGGAGAGTAAGAGAAGAAAAGAAGGCTCTCCCAAATTTTACAATAATTTATATATAAGAGAAATAACAAACAATTAAAGCTCATATATATATAAATCGAAGACAAGACTAACTATATAATATATGTAAAAATCGAAACAAGCAGTAATATATATATAAACTGTCGAACATTCATAATAACATATAAATAAGAAACCAACTTGTAACCCTTAAGATCTAGAGATAAATCAAGAGAAAAAACTAGTTTTAAAGCCAAAACACACAAAAGATAGTCGCCGGAAAAAGTCACCGAAAAATGGCCGGAATAATAACTTATGGTATAGCTTTGGGGGCAACTAGACAAGTCTAAGGGCAGTAGATGTAAGGTCTTCGGGTAGCCTAAAGGGACTTGTATGGTGTGTGTGGAAATTGTGCAAGTGTATGGTTTCTAAGCTTATAATTGGTAAGATCTATGAATGAACTAAGCTTAAAGGGCAGGACCTCTTAGAGATAAAAACCTTATGATCTTGAGAGATTCTTTGGAGTGAAATATGCAGCATATACTTGACACTAAATGGCTTCATAAATGGTGTGAGAGGAGGGTTTTATTTATAAGCCAAAATTAAGTCATTTTTTATTTATTTTTAAGGGGACAAGGGGACAAGGTTTTACATGGAGCAAGGAGAGCCATAAGAATTCAAATTAAAGTTGTATCAGCTGAAAGAGGCCAAATAGGTGCTTGGAAAAATGTGTTAATTTTAATCTGCCAATTAATTAAGCTAATAATTCCACAACCCAAAGATTAGTTGATAAATATGAAGTTTTTCCAAATATGATCCAAAAATTATGAAACTTTTATAACCATCTGAGAAGAATCCCAATAGATCATGATCAAAATCCTATTCAATTCGGAGTTGACCTTCATTGACTTTTAATTAACCGAATAAATAATTCTAAAATCGGAAATACATGCCAAAAATAAATGTCACCCAAAAATTATGAAAAACATCCTAAAATTCTCTTTCAATATTCTAATGATATTACCCAAGTTTCAAGTCATTTGGACAAGTGTAGCTATTTGTTTGAGAAACATATCTTTTCACTATACTTACAGCCCGAAACAATAATCGATAGCCAGTTGTCAGAACTTGTCGATGTTTGGACTAAAGTTTTGACTAAAAACATATTCCAATATAACATTCCTAAAGTAATAATGACTATGATCCAAGCAATATTTAATTTGAATTAAAATACAAATTATCCAAAGAAATAGGATAATTCAGGGCTTCCGGGATAAAATCTGTATTTTTTATCTAGGCATGACTTTGTTGACAATTAATTGAACAAATATATTTAGAAAGTATATTCCCTTGAAAGCATTTAAAACAAACACTCTTTTGAATAAATAACGCATTTTCTATCTCGTAAAAGTAATGTTAAAATACTGTATTAGCTCATCTTCAGTCTTTGCCATAAAATATAACATATATAAATTTGATTTGATTTTATAATTATTTTGATAAATCATATCTAAATATATGTAGAATGAAAATCATTTGTGTTTCGTTCATAAAAGTTGTTCGACACAGTTTTACTTTCTTCTCATTGATTGTCACTTCGAACAACCTAAGGGAGGATTACTATATTAATTAGTAACTTCATAATTCTAAATTAATTTACACTTTTCTTTAAGACAAAATAATCAAAATCTAATCCATTAGAATGTATCTTACAATTTCTAACTCATATGTCTTAAGAATACCATAGAGTTTCTCAAAAGTATAGTCCTTGAAGTCTTGAGATTGTCTAATGGAAACAACCATTGCTTTTCATTCTTTTGGAAGAGATCTAAGAAATTTCAGATTTGTTTCTTTAGTTGTATAATCCCTATTATACAGTTTTAATCCACTCAACAACTTTTGGAATCTACTGTAGGTATCATTAATGGATTATCCACACTTAAAGTGAAAAACTTCATACTTTTAAATTAAGAGTTGCATCTTATTTTTCCTGACTTACTCAGTTCCTTCATAGAGGGTTTGAAGAGTGTCCCAAACCTCTTTTGATGTAGTGCAGGTGATTACATTGTCAAACATGCCCTTGTCTAGACCATTGAATATAATATTCATGGCCTTTTTATCCTTTAGCACTTCTTTCCCATTTTCTTCTATGAACTCTATATTAACCTTTGGTATCAGTTTGTTAAAAGCCGGAGTTCCATCAGTGTTTACATATGTGACTAGTTTCGTGTGAATATGAGGTCCTTTTTCTATGCAGTTGACATAGGAGGTATCTAGTGAAAGCAGATGCAAGTGCATTTTTACTTTCCAATGAAAGTAATCTTCCTTTTCCGACACATGAATCTTTACACCTGAATCTGTGTGGCCCATATTTACTAGTTTTTTTTATCTTAAAACATTATGTATCTTGAAATCTCATATTTAATACCAATTGTTTGTTGTCCCTCAAACAATGTCAATATTTGTAGAAGGGGGGTTGAATACAAATATTAAAGATTTTTGTTTACTTTTAAAGTTTTATATTTGTTCTTCAGTGTTTAAATTTTTGAGAAGTATTGTATGTTGAACTTGACATAGAAATTGAAAACATAAAATTAAAACTTGAACAAAGATTTAAAAATTACTAGTGGGTTATTTAATCCACCAGTGAATTAATTTGCTCTATTGACCTAGGTTCAATGACTTGGGTGCTTTTAGAAGGAAATAAGTGAATCAATTGACCTTATAAGTGCTGAAAAGCTTAAACAGTTGATTCTAAAAATGTCTTCTATCTCCATTTTTTCTATTTATGCTACCACTCTTGTTTATATACCAAAAAAGTATTTACAATTTCGAGAATTGAATAAAATAGTAAAATCTATTCAAGGAAAGTTCCTTCAACTATCTTTCTAGTTTGAATTGAACTATTTTGAGTAGGTTTTCCATCATATCCTATAAAAGACAACTTCAATTGAGTCTTCACAGTCAGAGTTGACTATCTTCCATGGTTGTACTCTAGTTTGCAAGATTCCTGACATTTTGTCCTTTGTAGCTTTCTCTATCAATTGATAATTTGTTATTAAGCATATCAATTAATTCTTCCTTGCTTCCTTTAACTGATGTCTTCTTTCGATTTATCTTGATATCCATCAATTGATAATAGCAGTTGAGATATCGATTGATAAAGGTTATCAATCGATGGGTCTTCACATCAGTTGAAAGTCTTCAATCCTTGACTTGACTTGATATCAATTGATCATCTATCCATTGACTCTTCATTATCAATTGCTCATCCTTCACTTGTATATTTTTCCTGTCTTCAAATATTTATAATTTGACAGTCTAAGATATACATCAATTGATGATCTATATCAATTGACTTTAGTATCCATTGATAAATGAATAAATATAAAACGAGCTACACTTATTGATTGAAAAATACTAAGTACAACATTGTTTCATTTAAATAAATATCCAAATTATCAGTTGATTACTACAGACACTGTAACTGATAAGTGGTTTCCTAATCAACTGATATTTCTAGACTCATATCAATTGATTAGTTACAACACATCAATTTCTATGATTCTGTGGCTAGCTTATCATCAAGACTAATTCATAACACAAAGTATTTTAGTATTAGAATAATATTAATATTCAACCAAATATTTTAGTGTTAATCTTGATATTTAATTTGTATTTGTAAATCCTGAATTTTGACGATCACACATAACAGCAAGATGCTAGCTTGTTATAGCCTAGTCTTTTATTGTATGATTCATAATTGCCTGCTATATTGTATTGTGCTAACCTATCTTGCAAGACTCATAGCATATCATTATAACAATAAGCTGTTATGATAACAATAAGTTGTTATGACAAAATAACCTGTTTTTACGGAGTCCAACAAAAATGTAATACTTGTTCAGCTTTCAAGAAATAGATATAAAATTCAAATAGGACTTTTATCATATGATTATATATCTATATAATAAATTTTATTATATAAAAAGCTCAATATCATTTATTAAAATGTATTCCTAATTTAAAGGAGATAGTTGTATTTGATTTAAACTCTTTCAAACCTGCAACTACTTATCATTATCCTCCATAGTTATAGGAGCTGCTTTTAAACGTATTTCTAAACCTTATATCCATATCTAATTTAAACTAGCCGTTTGATACATGATTATATATCTTGGGCTAAGATTTTTATTCATTCTTAACAATACTACAACTCATCTTACTATCTTGAAAAGCTTTCTTCTATATTCTTAAGTATGTGATTGTTAGCATAGTAAATGTCCTTGAAATTTGGATACAAATTATATAGTTTCAAGTATGTGACTTGAACATGAGATAATATAATTAATGTGTATGATATTCTTAAAGGTCTCTAGTCCTGTATTATTATTATTTAAGACAATAATAATGCATTGAGACTTGTATGTTGACTTACAGATGACCACATCTCATTGATCATAAATATAGGGATACTAAAGTCAATACATAGGTACGTGTAAGAGTACATTGTACTGGACAAACCCACTATGAGAATTATACAAGTGAAATTATAACTGTGTCATAAATAATTCTCGCAGTGGTAATGATGTAATGGTCCTCTAACCTGAAATCATTATATTTCTACACGTGGATTTATATATTTTGATTCCTTCTAAACTTACTTTAACCGGGTAATGATAAGGGTGAACATTGGATATATTATGAATCGTGTGAAAAATATGAATGATTTAGATGAGATTTGACCCTCCTATTTTAGGAGTGATATTATTGGCCTCTTGGTTTGTGTGAGACTATGAAATGCATGGTCATGCTCAAATATTTAATTTGTTTAAAATAGTCTACTCATTGATCAAAAAATAAAGATTAAATTATGAAGAGGATGATACAAACCATGCCTCCAGTTTAATCTATAATATCAAGGTTAAAAGGATTATATTACATGGAACATTCGTCGCAAAAAGGTTTAATCGAATCACCGGTTTTCTATTATTAATTGGGTAGCAATGCTGTATTACTAGATGCCGCTTATTATTTTTAATTTTATTATTAGATATTAAAATTATGGTCTACGTTATAATAACCGATAGGATCAGACACAAAGATCTCTTAAGGAGAATTAATATAAATTAAATAATAAGTTCAACTTTAATTATGATATTAATTAAGTTGGACTTAATTAGAAATTCGAATTGAAATAGAGATTCAAATTTAATTATGATAATAATCAAGTTGAACTTAATTAATTAATTAATTTGAATAGAAGCCCGGTATAATTAGGCTTTATAAAATAGATAGGCCTCTCTATATAAAAATCTTAAAGTCTCATATTAGGGTTGGAAGTTTTTGTGAAAAATCCTAGCCGTTTTGAGAGAAGAGAGATATAAAGAGAAATCTATTATTGACGGCTAGTACCTCCCTCATTACCATTAGTCGTTGGACGAGACAAAGCGTTTATGTGGATACCGATAGAGATGTAAATCGTACATATGTGATACGTGGTGATAAAAAGTTTTTTGTTTTTCTTTTCTCATGGATACATGGTGATTTAAGTTAGGACCTTTTTTAGTTATCCATTTTTAAAGTGTTGTTAAGGTAAACATTTAATCTTTGCATGGATCCTGCATTTGAGGTTTCATTTTATATTCATTTTTTACGATTTTCCGATGTGTTTGTCCCTCGAAACCCAAAAATATATTTTATATGTGCTATACAAAGAATAAATCTTTGAGTTGTAATCATTCTTTATACATTATATTATTTGAAAGGCATATGAAAATGCCTATTTATAATTATTAGATTACAACTCAACTCAAATAAGAAAGAGAAGTAAATAATAAATATGATAAAAGGAATCAATTCGAAGAATGTCAACTAGACACGAAAAATCAGAATATCAGAAGAATTCTGACAAGACTGCTACTCAACACTAGAAGAAGTTCATATGTTCAAACGTCGGTGTAAAATAAAAGAGTAGTATATCAAGGAGTTCAGAAGATATATAAGATTTTAAGTGTCTACTACAGAAAGATTCCAGAAGAAGAAGTTGTAGAGGAAAAACTGAAGAATACAAGACAGAACAAGACACGATATAAAGAACACTACAGCAAAAATAAGAATCAACATTATAGTTAGTCATCCGTGAACCAGAACAGTGCACAGGGTGTCAACAATATCAGTAAAGATTCGTCCTCAAAATTTTTAAATGGTTAAAAGGGTTATTGTTGAAGAACAAAAGAGTTTGATCTACATCAATAATGATCTTACAGTCAAGACTTTAATTTAATTCTCTATTATTAATTAAATTAGAATTATTTTAATATAAAGAAGACAGAAGTTGGAAGCTCAAAGTGATACGGGTTTGTTTGGAATTGAAAGGCATATGACTAGGCCTATTTGTAATAATTAGATGACAACTCAACTCAGATAAGAAACAGAAGTAAATAATAAATATGATAACAGGAATCAAGATGAAGAAAGTTAACTAGACACAAAGAATCCTAAATATCAGAAGTGTTCTAATGAAGCTGTTACTCTACACCGGAAGAAGTTCATTAATATGTTCAAGCGTCGGGTGAAAAATAAAGAAGTAGTATTTCAGAAAAGTTCAGAAGATAAAGAAGATTCCAAGTGGCTACTACAGGAAGATTCCAAGAAAATAAAATATTGAAGACTAAGCTAGAAGTAAGAACAAGACAAAAGATTACAGCTATTAAAGTTAAATGGTGAAGAATATTTATTTAGTATGGAACAAATGAACGAGACAGTACATTTGTATGTCAACTAATTTAATAAATATTTTTCACCTAGCTCAAGTGATTTTAAAGAGAGAAGATAGTGGAGACAAGAAGATTCAAGTGAAATCTGCAATGGTTGTGCAGTGAAGAAACTAAATTAATTCTATTATCAAAAGTTAATTAATTATTTAATTTACCTACTTAAATTATTTTACTATGAATTAATGTAATTTATAAATTAGTTAATTAAAAATTGGTGGAATTAATTAAGTTAATTTTTTTTTAACATTTAAAGAAAGTCTTGCTGCATAATCATGAAAAGTCCTACCGAATTAAATCGATAAGACCTTTGAAAAGTCTTACCGAATTAAATCGGTATGACCTTTTCAAAAATCCTACCGAATTAAATCGCTAAGACCTTTAAAAAGTAGTACCGGATTAAATCGGTAAGACCTTTTCAAAAAGTCTTACCGAGTTATCTCGACAAGACCTTTTAAAAGGTTTTACTCATTTGTCTTGGCAAGCCTTTTAAAAAGTCTTACCTGTTGGGTTCCGAGGCATAAAACGCAGCGGATTAAACGTAAATATAACAAAAATTCGGAAC
>QRFB01002683.1:8854-53946 GCA_008931105.1 Oenanthe javanica | reverse complement strand
ATAATACAAGTCATTCAAAATATAATCACTTAGCCAAAATTTTATAATCAAATATCGATCGAAAACTTACCTCANAGAACCCAACAATAATACAAGTCATTCAAAATATAATCACTTAGCCAAAATTTTATAATCAAATATCGATCGAAAACTTACCTCAACCTTGCAAACCAAGAATTCACATCCTAAAACATATATTCAATTCTTAGTAACCGCTCGCAAAAATCACATCTCAAATTTCGAATAACTCCATGATTCTGAATCGTTCTAGATCTGTATTTCACCTTTGACCCTTTAAACGATATTTTCTCGAAATCTTTAAAACCGTAGGGAACGGAAATATCTTTTCGAAAGGTCCGAAATCATCAAATTCTGGCTTACGATGAATTTGTTACAAATTTTATACGATAGCTGAGTTGTGTATCGAAAATCATATCAATTTTAATATCAAAGATGAAGAAAAAGAATAAGAATTTAAGTACCAAGAGATATTTGCAACTGTTAGTCTTGTTGGCTCGAAAAGAATATGAAAGAATGAAAAGATATTAATCAATATATAGTGTTTCAAAACATTATACCAAAAACCTAATATAATTCAAATTCGACCCATATTCAGAAGCCCATTATTTTAATACATTTACAATTTCTACTTTTTATCCAATTTTAATCATTTATTATTATTAATCTATTTTATTAATCTAAAATTATAAGGGATATTACATATTACCCTCCTTGAAAAGAATTTGGTGCCCAAATTTTCAAAAAACCTATACTCCAAAAACGTCATCACATGTCTATCCAAAAAGTCACTAATCACCTAAGTTACCAACAAGTCAAGCCTAATGGTAGTCTACTTGTTTCGAAGTTAGAGCTCTAGATATCAATTGTAGCAGCACGCCCTTTTCGGGCTATTATTTTACAAAATCTGAAATATTTAAAGAATTTATTAATACAAAACTCTTTTACAAAGATAACTATACAAAAACACAGCTAACAGTGACGAGTCAACTGTCAATCTACTCCAAATCTGAGATTCTCGGAATCCAATGCACTCCATCTTTTTCTTACACTGAACCTAAAAATTGTAAGTAATGAGATACACAGCCCAACATGTAACCAATCGATCCAACTAGTCAGGCCAAGTAATAAGTATACACATAACAAAGTATAATTTTCGATACGATAAATATACATATAACTTTGATACACTTTAATATTCTTATTCAATAAGATGACCACATATAAAATTATAACTTGTTGCCCATAATTCATACCACAATCACTACAACCCGGTGATAACGGTCCTATATTTTCAGAAAACTATCACTACCAGCCGGTGACCTCGGCCCTAAATTTTCGTAAACCATAGCATAAATTAGAGTTCCAAAATTACCGTTGACGCACAACACATACAGATAACACACGTCACTTCAAAATATAATCACTTAGCCTAATGTTTTATAATCAAATATACACGTAATTTTTAAAACACTAGAAAAATCGATCGAAAACTTATCTCAACCTCGCAGACCAAAAATTTACAACATCCTAAAACATATATTCAATTCTTAGTACCCACTCACAAATATCACATCTCAAATTTCGAATAACTCCATGATTCTGAATCTGCTCAGATCTGTATTTCACCTTTTTAACTCTCCAAATGATGTTTTCTCGAAAACCTAGAGAACGAAATGATATTTCCGAAAAGTCCAGAATCATCAAATTCCAACTTATGATAAATTTGTTACGAATTTTAGAAGACAACTGAATTGTGTATAGAAAATTATATAAATTTTAATATCAAAAACGAAGAAAAAGAATAAGAATTTGTGTATCGAGAGAGATTTGCAATTGTTAGTCTTGTCGGCTCGAAAAGAATACGAAAGAATGATGAGAGCTTAATCAATATATTGTGTTTCAAAACCTTACAGCAAAAACCTAATATGTTTCAAATCTGACCCATATTCGAAAGCTCGTTATTCTAATCTAATTCGATCTAATTTCTACTTTCTATATAATTTTAATCCTTTATTATTATTAATCTAAAAAATATGGGATATTATATTTTATAAATATGGAATATATATTAAAATAATGACATAAGTAATTAATAAATTTGGGTAACAATAAAAAATATTATTACACTTAATACTATATATATACAATTATAAATATAAAAACATCAAATAAAAATTATAATACATCAAATAATTAATATTATATATATATTATATATTTAAAAAGTATCCTATATATTTTAAATATTAAAAAAATTAAGAGAAAAAATGAATTGATTGAGCGGAAGATGACAGGGAGATTTCGAAGATGGGTAGGATTCAACACATGTAGGGTATCATTTTGTGATAGGTATAATTAAATCTAAGATCCAAGGGTAATATCTAAAATTGTTAATTACATTGGCTATCTATAATAATTATGTAAAATTTTAGCTAATAAAAAGTATATGCATTCCAATGTGGTTATCTATAATTTTAGAAGGTAAAATTATATATGATTTTTTGCCAAGGAAAAAGAAGATTGAAGTAACTCATTTTTAAGATATCATTTAAATGGTGACACCACATACATGCCACATACCACATAAATGATTTAGTTAAGATATGTCTTCCATGGAGATGCTCTTAGAGTATATACAAGAGTACTCCCGTATATATTTTAGATAATAGGTATATTAGACTGACACACAGATTTTATAGCTAACGGGGGCATGCGTTAGAGATGCTGTTACTGTTGTCAATATTGTAGAATAATTAGAACTGCCGTGTACAAATTTTTTTACGATATGATTGTGCTGAAACGTAAAATTTATGCGATTGAAATCGATCAACTTGAAATAATCGAAATCAATCAAAGATATTGCAACTTTTTTTGAATAAATAAATAAAATTTGTTAATATGAATTATAATTATTTACAAATTGTATTTTTACTAAAATTTCTTGGATGTATTGAAGTCGTAAGTTTGAATAAATCAAACAAGTTGGGCAATATTTATGACAAAAAAATGGGACAAATATGTTTCCAGAAAGAAGCAAATCTTTTTTTTTTTTGGTGTTGAAGAGAGAAGCAAATCTTTAGGCCCAAATGAGGTAATAAATTAACGAAGTCTTGTTTAAACAGGCCCAACTTGCAGTAGCCTGTGACTTGTGTGAAGACAATAATGCAGTCTTCTTATTTTTGTTTTTCAATTCGCTACCAAGTACAAAATGCTGCTAGCCTGCTACTCATTTTAGTTCGGGTTCGTCTTTTTTCAGTTAATGTGATTTATGGAGCGACAAAAATATGTTTTGCCAAGGCAGCGAGCTACAGAGAACATACATGATAATCGTACCCTCTGTACTTAAATCAGAATGTTTCACCTAGCAATTGATTGCTTCTGTTTTATAGCTTCAGCTGACTAGAATATCATCATCTTCATAGTTAAATCTTTGTAAAAACAGATATCGATAATCTAAGGACAGGGTCGAGTAATCATTTTCTGAAATGGTAAAGGGAATGAATGCGTAACAGATACTTAATTGTAAGAACACTATCGAAGTTCTGTGCATAAAAAAGAATTCTGAGTCAAGTGAAATTTTTACAAATTTTCAACATAGTTGAACTATGAAAACAAGAATGAATGCGCAGATATCAGCCTGTTGTATAGATGGATTCTTTCTGTTCAACTTTCCTGCAAGTGGGATATTTATAATCATTGGAGCTCCCCCAGAAGCTTAAGAACACGAACATGTAATAGTTTCAGTGACGGATGTGTCGTAATGATTCAGTAATTATAAAAGACTAAAATGTTTGTACACCATGTGCATAATGTTTTGAGCAAGTCCAATGGAGTAAGAGAATATATAGAGTTTCTCTGTTTTATATAAACTGGAGGAGGTAGTGCACTCCATTTACTACATCATATACCAATAACCCAATCCTTCCACCAATCCAACTGCCCATTTGACTTCCTAGCAAATAACCAGACCTTCCTAACTGTTGCTGGCCAAGAAAGCCAAAAGCGTAAGTACCAACCAAAGTTCCACCGGCCCTAAGGAACCCCTCAGTTATTGTTCCTCCAAAATACATTACTTCGAAAAAATCCCATCCACTAGAGGTTAATGGCCCTAAAACGCGATTAGCATTTCGATCTGCTTGCTTGGTAGCTTTTGTTCCTTCTTTCTTTGCTAGCTTTTCTGCCTGTTTGTCAGACAAACCTTGGGATGCTGCATCAGCCAGGGCACTCTTCATTGATTTTTGCCTGACAAGTTCCACATGACTGTCTCTAATGCTATTTGAATAGAGTTTAACAGCCTCCTTCACAGTGCAAGCAAGGGATCCAGTGCTCCAATCAAAACAATCAAGCAAAGTGAAATGGCCAGTCTTGGATGAGGCCGCTTCACCAACCATATCCCGAGATATTTTAGCTTCAAGAAACAAAATGTGAGAACCTTACGTCAAAGGCAATAAGATATGAGGCAACAAAAAATATTAATTCATAGGAAAAAAAGAGAAATTAATCAGTACATAACATATCAGCTTGGGTCAAAGCATCGTAAGTGATATGGACTAGGANTCAAAGGCAATAAGATATGACACAACAAAAAATATTAATTCATAGGAAAAAAAAAGAGAAATTAATCAGTACATAACATATCAGCTTGGGTCAAAGCATTGTAAGTGATATGGAGTAGGATATTGACATATTAACAACAAATTATATTGTTCTGTTATCAGAAATACTACAAATCGTCATTTAATAATTTAAAAAGGCTCGATAACTATAAGGGAAAAATTAGATAGGCAGAAGTTAGAAACTGGTTTGAATAGAGCCTGCCAGTCAATACAAATGATAACCATAGTTCATCTATTTTTCACAACTCTGGTATTTCAAGGAGGTATATTCCTACAGACCGAGCACGAGACTCTTAAGACATATTTGATACTTGTGAGCTAGTGATGAACCTGTGACAGAGATATAAATATAAGTACATATGAGAGAACTCTATATTTAATGCCCAGACTTGAAGACAAACATGCAATCCCCTCTCCTTGCGGTTAAGGTAACGGATCAGGTTAACGTATTTATCAATTGGTTCGATTTGGTTAATATCAAGCATCCTCAACTTACAACTCGGGTAACAATTGAAGACATCTTAAATACTAGAATTTTCTACTTGATTTCTTCTTAGTTTCCAACAGTACTATTGATTGATAATGTAAGCGTATAAAACGTATAAAACGGTCGTAAGATTTCCTGTTCAAAATTGAATGTTTTCCCACTCCCTCTGCATTTTGCCAACTAGCTAGGCAAAATGCTAGTAAGTACTCAACAGTTTAAACAATATGATCGTCCCTCGACGATTTTTGTACACAAATGATCTATCTGTTTGTTATAGTGTTCAAATGGCTTGTTGTTACTAAAAAATACAGGTCGTACATATTCATCTGCAATCAACTTAGCAGAGGACACAATGTGAAACTTCTCAACCAGTGCACTATACTTGCCAGGAGTGATTCGTCAACAATTCATTTCACATTCATCATTCTCGACATCTCAATGTTCTCATTTATGACTGTTAGTGTATTAAATATAGTCCAATTCTCTTAACGTCTAACAAATAAATTGAGGGTACAGAGCATCTATCCGTGAAAGCGCAAGTGCATGAGTATTTAAATTCTATAATGAATCACTACAAATTAACAAGTAAAACACACATCTATATAACAATATTCCATAGCTTCTAAAAATCGAAGAAACAACCTACACCTTGATAAAATTTCAAAATTTATTTAACATCCGCAACATCGGACCCACAAAAAATTGATTAATAAATTTTCAAATCAAAATCAGGTTCTGACGAACACGCACATTTGTATGTATACCTGCAATGCTGAGGACGACATATCCAGCAAAAAACAACAAGATTCGATTTATTTTCCTGCAAATATTCATGGGTTCGGCAATTCTTAATGCAATTATTCGCTTGAAATTCAAGATTTGTTCTATTTCTTTTACATACGTACACAGGTCTTTCAAACAAGTGTGTGATGACACGTGGAATCTACGCCATCCCGATTCAATTTGTCTTTGTTTTTCTGGGCATGCACTAGTTTTTTACTTTAAAAAATACTTTTCGAACAATTCTTAATTTATTTGGGCTTCAACACAATCTTTTCTTAATAAAGTTTTATAATTTTTTAAGTAGTTGAAATAAATAAAATTTGTCGCGTAAAATAATTAGGTTAGATTATTCAGAAGTTCGTAAAGCACGCACATAATAGAATGTTTTTTTATAAGTATGGTCTAAAATTTCATAGTGGCATATTAAGAAATTGGATTTAATTTTCTAAATACAATAGAAAGTAATTTTTAATTATGTAACGGACTGATGTCAATGTATATAAATTATATAAGAAATATTGTTATAAAATGGTACTTTCACTATTCTACAATTACTAGAAATTTATACATCATGTTATTTTGGAAATAACTTTGAATAAGAATTAATGAAATTTCATATTTGTTTTCTCTTTTATTTTTCAATTACACTGAAAAACGTTATAATTGAAATGGGTTGGGAGACAAGTTGAAATGTTTCAAAGAAGATGTTAAGTGTTTGCTAGTATATGTTAGTTCTGAATTTTTGTGAATTTCATCTTTAATTTTAAGGTTTTTGACTATGTCTTTCGGTTAAATAATGAATTTTATTAAATGAAAGAAACTTTTTTAATCAAATTTGTATTTTGATTTTAATCATTTATGGAAATATTTCCTTCTGGCAAAAAAAATTATTTACCAACATATTAACGGTTTGCAAACAGCTCGAATAATATATCATAAGCTAGAAACGTTGAAGTTGCTAAAAAATTTCCAAAAAAAACTCTCAAATACAAATTATGTCATTTTACTTGACTGTAAAAATAATAAATAAAATGACCCTTACGTCCATATTAACCACACCAATTATAATTTTCCCTTAAGTCATATCACACTACTATCAGTACGGCCAGGAAATATTTTTTGAAAATAATTTTGGGGTCTCGAATGAATTTCGTGAAAGATGTGATGTCATAGATTTTGGCGAATATGGATATTGCACACGAATTTTTTTGGAGAAGGTTTGACCAGCAGCAGCTGATTAGGCTTGATCAATCTGTGATTTGGGAAAGATAGCGCATGCAATCATATAGATCTGCAAATCAAGCATCATAGCAATAACTAACCTATGCATATATGGTAGGGTCGTCGTCATATAATGATCGTATCAAGCTCTATATCATATATAAAATCTAGTCATGATCATGAATCAAATATGCAAATGATGGATTTACACTTTTGATTGTGATATACTGGTTTCCCAAGTGCCTAGTGGATTGAATAAATTTAGATTATTCTCTTCATATGCATGCATGAATAGGAATGGCTGCTGCGTTTTCATCCTGTTGGAGCGGTTAATTACAAGTGGGTTGGTGATCGACGAGTTTTAAGTTACTTGCTAGAACGGGCTATCTTCTTATTGCGTGGCATTTTATAATGAAAAACTCAAAGACCAATCACCACATTTATATAACCATAATAAAATAGGCTTATCCAAAGGTAAAGAGAGTGTGTGCACGTCAGCATGTGTGTGACAGAGATCGAGTATATAGAAAATCTACGCTAACTTTATTCAAAAAACCTAAAAAACAAATATTAAACTTTTTTCTCTTTTTTTATATTAATTAAATATTTAATTTATTTATGTAGGTGGTTAACGGATAATAAAGTGTGCGGTCAAAGAAAATTAAATTATTTGTTTAACTTAATGAAAAACAATAATTTGATATTAGCGTTAACGTAACAAAAGTTCATCTCATTTTCGTCTTCTTGAGTTCAGTTTTATAATCCATTAACGGGTGGTTTGATTCAACTCATTGTGGAATAATGAGTTTCGTTCATTTCAAACTTATACATGATGTTAGGTTGAGAAAAAAAAATGATTTGAAATTTATATCTCAAACCCACAATATATGGATTTTTGATACTCGAGGGGAGAGGTGGGTATGAGAAATGAGTATGATGAATCATTTTATTTTAATATTTTCATTTTTATTTAAACAATTAAATGTAAATATTTAATATAAAATAAATCAATGATACAAAAATATATTAAAATAATTAATTAATAAATATTTTAAATTAATTAAACTCATACATTTTTAATCTGATTCCTCATTTCAACCTCATACCATTTAACGAACCAAACGACCCCTAATTGGATGGTGATTTTTTCTTGAAATATTAAAATTCGAGATGATACAAATATTTGTATTTTCATATAGTTCAATTGTAATTGCTTGGAACCACAAAATCTCAATAAAGGCAAGTGATGCTAGTTAATAAAATATGAAAGTAGAAAGAAAGATCCAATATGATCCTAATTAGTCCGATCTTTGAAATTCTGTTAATTCATCATCACTCCATCACAAAACAAAAAGTAGAAAAACTAGAAAGTGATTGATCTAACACTTTGCATCGTTGCTAATTTAAATATTAGTGCATATAGGAACCATTAAGAAGATATCATGCGCGCCTCATCACCAAATCTCAACGTGGATAAACTTCGCAATCAGGACTTTTTGAGGGCACTCAATTTATCGAATTGAAAAGAAAATCCAGTATTTCGTAACTTGACTGGAGGTCTTGTAATTAGATTTCATCATGTAAGATTGCAAGAGGTTAATTATGTATTATGCAACGTGCTTAATTTTTTCTTATATGATTAGCGAAAATGTAATACGTCGTCATTTGAATTTAGTATAAGTTTATAATTATAATTACATTGTCGTGATTTAATATACATCTACGATAATACACATAGATGCCTTCTATAAAAAGATTGAGCTAGGATCCTTATTAATTTTTCAACCCACGCTTTTTTATGGCTCCGTTTCAAAAAAGGGCCATTATTGACCGAGTAAAGTATAAAAAAGGGCCGTCATATAAGCACACTGTAAATTGATTCTTCCACACTCTGTTATATTTATTTGACTAAATTATCCTTATCTTATTTTATTTTACCCATTATAACCCTTCATTCAAATATTATTCAATTAAATTCATTTTTTCCTTTTTACATTTTGATCACATTCGTCTATAACAATCTGATGTCTCTAATTTTTAATAATTTTTTGAAATTTTTAAATCAAAACTAGACCAAAATTTATAATTAAAATAAGTTATTATCCCAAACTCAACTTGAATTTTATTTTAAAACGAGTATATTTTTTACGATCCTGATTATGATGTAACAAATAACTAAAGAGGAAAAACTGCTTAATAAGAATAAAATTAATAAAATTAATTATCAAAACATTAAAGAAAATATTGATCTTAAATAAAATTAAAGAAAGTTAGGTCATATGTTCATGTGACTCTCGGTAAGGTCAACCCGTTCTATTTTAAATTGCATTCTAATTATTTTAGAAATTTTTGTTTCTTTTTTATTATTAAGTTATAAAAATATAAGTTTTTTTGTTAAGGTAAAAATATAATTTGTGTTATATAATTTTATGTATAAATAGAATGACTCGCATTTTTTTAATACGATTCATTCATTCTATTAAAATGTATTTATTTTGATTAACTATGCATATTTTGAAATAGTTTTATTATTATTAAATATTTCGTATATAAAACATCAAAATTAGAATTTTTGTAAAATTAATTTGTGAACATTATTTATTGAAATAAAATGAAAATAATTAACATACTACTATATTAAAAATTTGAAAAGACAAATGTAAGGTTATTATGGTCAACTACTCTAAAGGGTGTGCATGAATCGATTTAGGGTGTGCATATATTACAACCCATAAAAAATGGTATAATTGTTTAAACTCTATTATCCATATATGGTAAATCGAATCCCCAAAAATGGCGGGCACACGAGACTTTGGTTGTATAGCTTGCAGATCACCTGTTCCCATGACGACCCGTGCAAGCAAGTTTTATTATGAGAACCCATTTTAGAATGGCCATGTAACACCTCTTTCCCAAAACGAAACGAGAGGTTACTTAACAAACCTCAAATCTCAAACCTATATACAGAGTATTAAAATCCACCTTATAATAATTAAATAGGTCCAATAAATCTCCAAAATAATATTAAACCTCTAAAATTATCTAAACCAATAAGTGCGAAATAAAAAAACTCTCAAATCATAAATAGTATCTAAATAATAACTAGAAGTCCAACTTCCTAATCAACTATATTAAGGGTAGCTCTCCATCACACAGCCCAAGATCCCCCTAAGTACCTAAGAAGAATACGGCATGAGCCAAATGCCCATTATGGATTGGAATACAATTTATAAAACAAGAAACAAGATATATAATTTGACATTAATAAATAAATATTAATTTTTAAAAACAAGGCTGAATCAAAGAAGGGTTAGGATATTTCATACTAATACAAAACAGATAACAAATATACACACCATAAGTACTTAATACATGCAACAAACCGGACAACGTCATCGTCAAATATCAAATCACAAATCAAATCAAATTCTGGGTGCACCAACGTATCCTCAAACAAATATTAAATGCGCAAAACTCGTCATCTGAGCTATCAAAAGGATACGCCGTGACTAATCACAATGCCACAAAAGTGTCATGTCACTGGTGCCGCAATGACATGGCTGTAGTACCCCAATAGCTCGTTAACTCGGTATACCCTATATAACTCTAAGGGTTCAAATAAAATAATTTCACAATTTTAAAGTCACCTAAACAAATATTTCAAATATTCTAAGTAGATATGTAACATACATAATTTTTAAAAATCGCAGGGATAAATATTTAAATATTTCGAAACGGTCTTTAAAATAATTTTCAGAAAATCAAAACAGTTAAAACGAATAATAACAGAAGGAACAGATTTATGAACGGAACGAATTAAATATAACTAATCCTAAAAAGTGTAGAGCTGAAATAAAAGGGGACGAAATCCGTACCTTAGAATAGCAATAATAAATACTAACGGAATTATCCATGCCCAATATGATGCTTTTAGCTTGCTAGTATTTTCACTATGTTCATATCTCACCATGCCCATATTTCAATGATATTTGTGTTTATATATAATCATCATGCACTCCTCCAATTACACATCAAACTTAAGAATTAAAAACGGAGATGTATGATTCTTGCATATTACCAGAACATGAAATTCATCTACTTTTCTTTTGACCCAAACAGTTAATTTTAAGGTTTTTAATAAATAACTCATATATTTTTATATGTATATATAGACTCTTAATAATTATCCTGTTTCTAATCAAATTACTATTTTATTACAAAATCTATTTCTAAACAAATTCAATATAATAAATATTATGGTTAAATAAAATAATCTTACAAATTCTAATCTAATTCTAATTATTATTACTAATATCTAAATAAATAAATTGTGGATATTACATATATACCCCCTTAAAAAGGATTCCGTCCCCGGAATCTAACGAAACTAAAACTCATTCCTGAATCAAATAAGTGCGGATATTTATCACGGATAGATTCTTCTAGTTCCCAAGTAGCCTCTCTCTCAGAATGATTTTAACAAACAGAATAATTTTCTTCCTCATAACTCGCTCCTCTCGAGCTAAAATAGTTTCAGCCTCCTCCTCACAAGAAAGATATTCCATATTCTTATGCAATGGATATTGAACTACGCGCAACGGATGATACTCGCAGCCTCTCAGAATAGACACATGGAACACATTATTCACATGATACCTCTCTCTTTATAACATCAAAGGGACCAACATATCTTGGACTAAGCTTTCCTTTCATACCAAAACGTTTAACACCCTTCCAAGGAGACACCTTCAAAAATACATGATCACTAGGCTCAAATCTACAAAACTTTCGCTTGTGATATGTATAGCTCTTTTGACATGATTGAGCTTCTTTTAAGTTTTCTTTAATCTGTCCTACCTTTTCATTATTTACCCGAACAAGCTCTGGCCCTTCAATGACACTCTCCCTAACCTCATTCCAACAAGTCAATGCTCTACATTTTTTTTACCATACAACGCCTCAAATAGTGGCATACCAATGCTCGCTTGCCAACTATATTTGTATGCAAACTCCACAAGATACATATACTTGACCCAATCACCAGACTAGTCCAAATCACAAGCCCTTAATATATCCTCTAACGTCTCGATCGTCCTTTTTGACTATCCATCAGTTTGTGAATGAAAAGTTGTGTTATAATTAAGCCTTGTACCCCAAGTCTGCTGAAATCTCTTCCAAAAACGTGAAATAAACCTCGTATCCTTATCTAAAACTATCGACACAGGCACACCATGAAGTCTAACAATATCCCACTAAAATATATCTGCCAAATCTTGAATAAGAGTGTTTTCTCTAATAGCTAAGAAATGAGCTGAATTTATAAGTCTATCAATCACCACCCAAATAACATCATTCTTCTTGAAGGTCCTCGGTAAACCGGTCACAAAATCCATGGTAATGTTTTCCCACTTCCAAACCGAGATATCCAACTGTTGTAACATTCCACTATATCTCTGGTGTTCAATCTTCACCTGTTGACATGTAAGACATTTTTCCACAAACTCTGTTATGTCTCATTTCATCCCACTCCACCAAAAGTGCTTCTTCAAATTCCTATACAACTTAGTAGAACTTGGATAAATAGAGAATGAAGAACTATGAGGCTCAGTCAAAACTGTTTCACGAACTGCTATATCTGCAGGTACACACAATCTACTACCCAACCATACCACACCATGATCATCAACATAAAACTCTGTTTGCTTGCCATCTGCCACATTCGATCTAATAGCTTTTAACCCTATATCATTTTTCTAAGCTTCCTTATCCCTTGAGACTAGATTTGATTCCACCTTTAAACTTGTCATGCTTACAGCTGATCCCCCAAGATACAGCTCCACACCCAGGTGCTTCATATCTGAAATAAGGTGCTGCTGAGTAATAAGAGATGCAACACTTGCCAAATTCTTCCTACTAAGAGCGTCTACCACTACATTCGCCTTTCTTGGATGGTACTGAATTTTAGCATCATAAACTTTAATAAGTTCAATCCACGTCATTTTCCTCATGTTTAACTCTTTTTGTGTAAAAATGTATCCGAGACTCTTGTGATCAGTGAATATGTCACAAGTTTCTCCATACAAATAATGCCTCCAAATTTTTAAGGTAAAGACCACTGCTGCTAACTCCAAGTCATGGGTAGGATAGTTTACCTCATAAGGTTTAAGCTGCCTAGAGGCGTAAGAAATTACCTTCCCATGGTGAATAAGAACACATCTCAATCCTTTATTAGAAGCATCATTATAAACCTGATATCCTTCACTCCCGAATGGTAAAATAAGTATAGGAGATGGCACCAACCTCTTCTTTAACTCTTGAAAACTATGCTCACAATCATCATTCCACTCAAACTTAACACCCTTCTGCATCAGTTGAGTCAATGGCAAAGCTATGGAAGAGAAACCTTCCACAAATCACCTATAGTAGCCTGCCAAACTCAAGAACTCTTCACATCTATCACAATGCTAGGTCTCGGCCAATTTGTGATAGCCTCGACTTTCGCAGGATCTAATTCAATCCCCTTACTAGACACAATATGCCCCAAAAATGCAACTTGCTCCAACCAGAATTCACACTTTGAAAATTTTGAAAACAATTTCTTTTTTCTCAAGATTTCAAGTACAATGCGCAAATGTTCATCATGTTCCTCTTTACTCCTAGAGCATATCAAGATATAATCAATGAAAACCACAACGAACTTATCCAAGTAATCATAAAACACCCGATTCATCAAATCTATAAATATTACTGGTGCATTCATCAACCCAAAGGACATCACAAGAAACTCATAATGACCATATCGAGTGTGAAATGTTGTCTTCAGAATATCCTCATTTCTTACTTGTAACTGATGATAACCCAATCTCAAATCTATCTTCGAAAGAAATATTTTCTTCTTGTAAATAATCGAATAAGTCATCAATGCGTGATAAATGATACCTCTTTCTAACAATCATCTTTTTCAACTCCCTATAGTCAATACACAATCTCATAAATCCGTCTTTCTTCTTCACAAAAAATAGTGGAGCACCCTATGGAGATACACTCAGTCTGATAAATCCTTTATCCAAAAAGTCTCGTAACTGCTCTTTTAATTTCTATAACTCTGATGGTATTATCATATACAATCATTTTAAATAACTTCATCCCTGATGACAAATTCAAGAATAAACTATACATGCTTTTGTGAAATAACACATCTTTTCATGTTTCTCAAGTATTCTCAAACCTATAATTATAAAATTCATCCACTACTTTCTGTTTATACTCCAACATCTCTAGTTATATGGAACCACTTAGGTTAGATCTCAATTCATATTTAAATATCTCATTTAAAAGTATCTCACGAACCCTTCGAGCAATCCAACCTAACAAACTTTTTTTTATGTAATTTAAAATATTCTCATCATCATTCCACCTAATTAAATATAATATCCTAAGGTAAGCTTTCTTATGCGCAACTAAGAAATATTGTCCTTTACACACACTATTAAATCATTTTCAATCCATTGCCATCTTGAAATCTTTTCATCTAGTCGCATTCATATTCTCGCACCACATTTTAAATTTTAGATATCTGATTTCACATCTTACCATGGTAGCGAACCTAGTATCTCTTTGCATTTAACTCATTGATAATCAATAATCCTTAATATGTAGTTCATATCCCTAGTTGAAGTCTAAAAGCCATACAATCCTTAGCCAAAAGTTATCTTACACATAAAGTTAAAATAATTCTAAATACACCTTTCATTTAAAAATTTTGATCTACAGTTACTAACATACTTCCATCTTCATAGATCGTTCGCTTTCCTTTTTAATCAATTGCTTCAAAATGTTTGATGAATAAATCCTTAAATATTTAATCAAGGTCATGCATCCCTATCGGAAATAAGTTTGCATAGATGACTATATCCTACATATTCTAAACACTCTCAATAATTATCATGAAGGCAAATAAAAGGTTCATTTACGAAGACTAAAGTGAAGGATTCTGAATAGATGAGAAAGAAACAAGAAAATGAGTCAAAACATATTCAAATAATGGGAAAGCTCCACGTCTAAAAAGTTTCACAACATCAAATACAGATACGAATGAAGTTCGCAGAAAGAAACAAGCTGAAGTAGTTTATAAAATTTAACAAAAGTGAAATAATTTTGAAATGAACGCAACTAAATGAAATCTCAAAATTGAATACCCGTCCTAACAGCTACCCAAACTCACAGGTCAACCTATATAGGTTTTCTACAAGAAAGAACCAAAGCTCTGATTCCATCTCTGTAACACTCCCTTCCCAAAATGAAACGAGGGGTTACTTAACAAACCTCAAACCTATATATAGAGTACTAAAACCCACCTTATAATAATTAAATAGGTCCAATAAATCTCCAAAATAATATTAAACCTCTGAAATAATCCAAACCAATAAGTGCGAAGTAAAAAAAATCTCAAATCATAAATAGTATCTAAGTAATAACTAGAAATCCAACTTCCTAATCAACTATATTAAGGGTAGATCTCCATCACACATCCCGAGATCCCCCTATGTACCTGGCAGAACAAGAATACAGCATGAGCCAAATGCCCAGTACGGATTGGATTATAATTTATAAAACAAGAAGCAAAATATATAATTTGACATTAATAAATAAATATTAATTTTAAAAAACATGGTTGAAGTAAAGAGAGATTAAGATATTTCATACCGATACAAAACATATAACAAATACACACATCATGGGGTACCTAATGCTTGCAATAAATCGGACAACATGTACGACATATACAACGTCACCGTCAAATATCAAATCACAAATCAAATCAAATTCTTGGTGCATCCACGTATTCTCAAACAAATATTAAATGTGCAAAATGGTACTGTGACTAATCACAGTGCCACGAAAGTGTCATGCCACTGGTGTCGCAATGACATGACTGTAGTACCCCTACAGCTGGTTAATTGGTATACCCCATATAACTCTAAGAGTTCAAATAAAATAATTTCATAATTTTAAAATTACCTGAACAGATATTTCCAATATTCTACGCAAATATGTAACATAAATAATTTTTAAAAATTGCAGAGATAAATATTTAAATATTTCGAAACAGACTTTAAAATAATTTTCGAAAAATCAAAACAGTTAAAATGAATAATAATGGAAAGAACAGATTTACGAACAAAATGAATTAAATATAACTAATCCTAACAAGAGTAGCGCTAAAATAAAAGTAGACGAAATCTGTACCTTAGAATAGCAATAATAAATACTAACGAAATTATCCAGACCCAATATGATGTTTTTAGCATGTTAGTATTTTCACTATGTCTGTATCTCACAATGCTCATGTTTCAATGATGTTTGTGTTTATATATATAATAATCATGCACTCCTTCAATTACACATCAAACTCAAGAATTAAAAACGGAGATGTATGATTCTTGCATATTACAAGAACATGAAATTCCTCTTCTTTTCTTTTGTCCCGAACAACTAGTTTTAAGGTTTTTAATAAATAACTCATATGTTTATATGTATATATAGACTCTTAATAATTATCATGCTTCTAATCTAATTACTATTTTATTACAAATTTTATTTCTAATCAAATTCAATATAATAAATACTAGCTTATATCTCGTGCGATGCATGGATGAATTTTTTTAATTTTTTAATATTTTTATTTTAATATTTTTTAATGATTTGAATTTATTTGTATTTGTATAATTATAATTTAAATTTTATTTAATATTATATGTATATGTTTTTATATAATTTATTTGCATTTATATTTTAATAGGATAATTTTTGTTTGTTTTGTATAGAGATGTATTTTACTTAGGAGATTAATGTGAGATATTTTAGTTAGAAGATTAATATGAGATTGTATTTTAGTAGTAATGTTTATATTCTTTAGAATTATAATGTTTATGAGTTGTTTGCATAAAAGGAGGATTACTTGTGTTAGAATTGTATGTATGATTATATTCTTTTAAAATTATATTTTATTAAAATTTAACGGTTAAGATTATTTATATGGTTCACTTAAAATTGGACGGTCAAGATTTTTCTATGGTTCACCCAGTACCAAACCAACCAACGACCAAAACTTTTAATCTTTCGTCTATAGTATAGATTATGGTTAAAGGACATAATCTTACAAATTCTAATCTAATTCTAATTATTATTACTAATATCTAAATAAATAAATTGTGAATATTACAGGCCAACAAAGAAGAATCTGGACTAAAGCAATGACTATGATCCCAGTTGGCCATGAGAGACGAACAGAGTAAGAATCAAAAGAAAACTGATCCCCGTCTCCAACGGCAAACAAATCCATATCCTATAAAAAATAGAAACAAGTCGTTTCTATTTAATGTTTTAAACCTAACTGGAAGCCTAAAAACACGTATGTTTTCAAACACCGGCCGCACACTCACTCTCCTCACATCTCACATAGTCACATGTCATAATTATTTGTTGATACCATTATCATAATTATATGTTGATCGGATTTGTTCAATGAAGAAGGTAGATATTATCATAATTAGTAGATAATTAGTAGGTTAATTAGTGAATAATAGTAGATATTATCATATTTATGAATATGGTTGATATTTTTTTAAAATTTTATAGCCTAATTTGTAAGTTAATTATTGTAATTTGCATGTTGGTTATTTGTTCGACAATTATGATTAATTTCATATCTTCGTGTTAATTAAAAAATGTTTAAATTAAATGTTAAGTAATAAAAAATAATAATTTTAAATGTTATATTTTGAATATAATTAAAATAAATTAAAAATATCTTATTTTTTAATATAAATTAATTTTAGAATATTAAAAAACATTATAATATTAATTTTTTTGTTTTACAAAATAATATTATAATACTAAATATATATATATATGAAACTATTCATACTTATATTTATGAAATTTTTATAAGAAACTATTAATATAATTAAAATTTTGAATATAAATATAGAAATTAAAAACATTTTATAAAATAATTGAATAAATTAAAATTTTAATTTCAAGAATATTAAATAATTTTGTTATATAATGTACTTACTGATTTTGATTAAAATAATATATAATTGTTTAAACTTTTGTAGATACATTTTTGGATTCAGTTAGTTACTATCCTTGTCCTAGTGATGCATCCTTACTCACCCGACGACCTGAACATCAGTCGGAGTTGATTTGGCATGAAAAGGTATAAAACATTTTTAATTCTTTATCGTGAGTTTATAGTTATATATCTATCATCAAGTAATCATATCATTGATGTAATTATTTAATTGATGGTAGAAATTGTCAGATTTTCATACCAGAGTCAACTACCGTGGATATTGGGAAAAAGTTAAGAAATATCCACCACGTCCAGATGTCTTGGTAGCTATTATAGCCTTTGATTTTCATGGCGTCTATCATATTGATGCATTTAAACACGGTCCTGAGTTGATCAGCATATTTGTGTAGAGATGGCATCCAGATATTCACACATTTCATTTTCAATTTGGTGAGACGACTGTTACTCTAGAGGATGTTTATTATATTCCAGGGTTGCCTACTACTGAATCTCATATGGTGCATTCGTTTGGTCAACATAGTTTATAAGACAATCGCTAGATGATTGGTGATTTACTAGGTGTGTACCCTATGACTTGAGCAAGGATGAATTGAACTTGACATGGTTGGTCTCTCATTTTGCTGCATACACTACAATAAAAATTCTAATAATTTTTCCGTAAAAGTTAATCTTGTATAGTTTGTATTACCGAGATAAATAAGGACTCCATTTTGAACAATTGTATTATAAAACTCTTTAGCATTATCATTCAGAGTTTCTTCTACATTACTTGTATCCGTGGTGTCATAGAAATTATAATTTGATCCGGTAAAATCATGTAAAATCGCCTCAGTATCTACCTATTTTTCTACCCTATGAGATTTTTAATAATGATATGATTCACGACTCTTTTTTTTGCGCAACTTTACCATTCGAAGTTCAAATGGTATAACACTCCATTGGAAATTAAATGATATCTAACATCATCAATTCTTAACCAATTTTAATTTTTACAATGTTTACAAGGACATTTCATCTTATCTCCATTCATTCCATTTACACTTGCAAAATTTAAAAATTCTTCTACACCATTTCTATATTCGGGATTTAGAGTAATTTTATCGCTTAGTAATCGTTTACCTATTCAACTTCGACCATTATTTGCCATATACATAAATATAAATACAAATACTAATAAATGTGCATGCATTTACAAATTATATGATAATAAAAAATATTTAGCATGCATTCAAATATGTTAGTTATAGTAAATAAATCAAAACCTACATTGTATTTTACTTGCTTGATCTTCTTTGCTTGTTTTTCTCCTCTTTTCTCTTCTCTTTTTCTCTATTTTATTTTTTATTTTTTGAGTGCTTATAAAAAATGATACAAGATAACAAAAAAGCTAATTATTTTAAAATGGATTTTAACCGACCACACGTCTAAATCCAACAGTCGGTTTTGCCCTATTTTGTTGTAGTGATAAGATCGGCTAGACGAGGATTCAGTGGATTATGACATATAGTTGTTATTTCACATCCGGACACATTTGCATATGATCATTGGTTCGGTCTTCTCATTTAGGAACAAGTTACAGGTTGACTTTATAAAGTATGTACTAGACCATACCTAGATACATAGTTATAGTTGGGGTAGCACGGTGTTTGCCTACTTGTACAAGAAGTTGTTTGCTGCTAGTATTGGCTATATGAAGGAGTTCTGCGGGGACATAACACTATTGCAGGTAAATATACTTTATTATAGATGCATTATTTTCCTTTAAGATATGTGATTATGACTTGCATGTGTGAACTAGGTATGGATCTGGGAGCGATTCCCTTCACTAGGTCCAGTACGTAGCGATGATGCATACATTCAGTATTCGTTGGCTATGAGGTACGATAGTATAAAAATACTTGTCAAACTTGATGAAAGCTTTTGTTGTTGACTGTTACTGACCCAAAATTTTATTGCAGGTGGAAGCTACGATTGAGTATGATATCTGTTCAACACTCACATTCGCGTTTGGTTCGTTATGAGTTGGATGACATTGGTACTTATGAGTACATATGTTGAAGGCCATACAGAGGTGTGAATGGTGATCATAGGCCTGATGTTCCTACTCGGAGATTGTGGACATCAAAATGTTCCCTCATATTTGAAAAAGTTGTTGAATGGTACTATATTGATCATGTGACTAGGAAGTTTGGCCTTGTGCAGGAAATACCACATGGCTCACTTGAGGAGAACCGCGAGAGGATGCACATGGCCATTAATGATCATTTGGATCGAGACTATGTCCATAGCGCTTTCATCCAGTTTTGGGAGTCAAGGCTTAGTGAAGCACTGACACCAAGGCACAACCCTCCTATTATGGATGGAGATGCAAGGTATATAACACATAATCGCTAGTATTCCACTATTACCCGGTGATTCATAGTTGATCATAGGCATTGGTCAATAGGACATTGGTCAATAGGGCATGACTTTCAAGGCACACATGGATATTCACAGTACTATGTAAGTTTTATATTTGTTGCAAATTTAGTGAGTCGTAATGCCTTTGTTAATTTATTCGAGTTTTTGAAAATATTGAAATATTTTCATATAGGACGAAAGTATTAAGTCTATCATGCCATTCAGCTTGATGATCCCGGTGTGGATGAGGCATAGTGTATTCCACGGGACTGAATGACCTCTACCAGTTACGTTGCATGAACCGGTTGCACCCCTAGCTACTGGTCTACGCGGTTATCAACTACACAGAAATACTGGAAGAAGAGTTGGACGACCTAGAGTTGTCCGAGTAATTCTTGAGCCAATGACATACTACGACCATGTGCGCTCAAATGTGCACACTTCTTCAAGTTTCATGACAGAATCGTCGCCCCCTACTCCGGAGGAGTTTGGGGAGACATGACACGTGGTAGTGCTGATGGCGGTTGGGATTCTTGGACAGAGTGTTCATTTAAAAGGATAATATTGCTCACCGTCTGCAATGACAAATACGGAAGTAGTTTAATTTTAAAAGGATAATGTCGTTCGCCGTTATCGTTCGTCGTCTACAACGGCGAACAGTATATATATATATATATATATATTACTGTGGGAACCCGCAGCCGTTACCCTTTGAGTGCGCAAGTGCGACAGGACATAATCACAAATTCTCCTCCCGTGGGATTCGAACCTGTGACCAAGAGGTTGATATTTTTCTTTTTAACCAACTGAGCCAACCCTTGCGGGCCTGTATATTTTGCTCTTCGCTATCGGAGATTTGAATCATAAACATATCCCTCCAACCACTCTCCATCCATTCTTTGTTGTGTACGCCAAGATTAGGAATTGCTTCTACCATGGTTGAAAGACTTTGAACTCCTCTACCATTTTTGATATGTCAACATGCTGGGTGTACCAGTTACGAAACAGATCCCTTTTTATAGTCAACCAAAGCTTAAATTAAACTTTCGTTAAAAAAGTATCTCACTACTTAATTAATTATGTATTTTCCTGTTAATTATGCATATTTATTTATTTTTTAAAATTTTATAAGATAATATCGTAATTTATTCTCATAATATTTTTGAATTGACATGAAAAATAATTTAGACAAATTTACGGTATTTTAATTATTTTTTTTAGAATAAGTTCAGCAACCTTCTGCACAAAAAATGTGGCTAAAAATGATTAGACATGTAGTATGTATATGGAATCAAATTACATTAGTTTTTAAAGAAAGATGATACTCAAAATCTCTGTGTTTTAATATTTCTATCAAGTCTCATATTCCTGAAACCTTATACTTATAAATTACATTTGTATTTGTTCAATTTTAATTATTTATATAAATACTGTATGAGTTTTTTTTTTAAATCAGTACCGTATATATGAGTTTTTATTAATAAATTAATTACTTGTAAAAAAACTTACGATACAGACATATATACACGTAATGCATATGCTAATAAAATACACAGAGAGGCGCCTTCAACTTATATCCACTTGAGCTGACACTGCTGACCGAAGTAAAAAGTAGCAGTTGCTTAATCGCTCGTCCCAGTGTCCCCCCACCAATTTTGCAATATTATCTTACGTGGTATATGTAAGTAATACATTTTCTACTCTTATCAGGGGCTGTTGTTACTAAAATAGCATTCGAGTCTTACATATATCTTGTAGTATTACATAAAAAAATTATATTATAAATGTAAAATTTTATTATAAATTAATTTCAAAGAATCCCGAAAGGGGTCTTAGGTAATCGAAGCCCCAGCACTATCTTTTTCAATGCTTTATTTCACCGTCCCACTGCTTACGTAGGCCACCTTATTTTTTCATATATTATATTATAATATGTACAAAATATACAAATATGTACGTGTAGCGGCCGTCACTTTGTATACACACACGTGTTTGTGTGTAAATGCTATATATATTATGAAGTAGATTATTTTGGTATCAACAATATCTGTAACTTGGGTGGCTGAGTGAGTTTTCTGGTAATAATATGAATTCTGACGCTTCAACCTCTCAACAGTTGTTCTCTTCGAGGCTTTTACAGGTTCTTCACTCTTATTACTCCGTAAATAATTATGTTGTTTTAAAATTTTAATTTACATAAAATTAAAAATAGTTTTAGCATGAGAACACGGGAATAATGTTGCGCTTTCTTTTATCTATGCTTATATATGCATGTAATAGGAAATTTTTCGGAAATTTATTTTTAATTTTCTTTTTTCTGTTATATATTGTAATTTACGGAGGATTACGTGCTTTATAATGTTAATATTAATGCTTTTTGTAAATAAATTAGTTTTCTAGAATTTTGATTTGGAACAGAGGGATTCACAGTGTTTGTTTTTTTGCAGGAAGATATTAACAACTGTCAGAGTAAGAGCCCTCTGGGGCTAAGATTAGACAAAACACAATCATTTATCAGTTTAGTTGAATCGAAGCTATCCGAAACAAAGAAATCTCCGGCAAAAATTTATTCGGAGAAGTTGAAGGCTTCGAATTTGTCTGCGACATTTGTAAAAATTGGGAATTGGGAGGTGTTGGCCAGGCATGAAGGTCATGTAGTAGCAAAATGTTACTATGCAAAAAAGAAAATTGTTTGGGAAATTCTAGAGGGATCATTGAAGAGAAAGATTGAGATACACTGGGCTGATATAATTGGGATTAATGCCGTAATTAAAGATAATGAGTGTGGAATCTTGTTACTAGAGGTATGCTGAATCATTTTCTTAAACGTTTATTGTTAGTTCTCTGTTATTTTTTGTTGTGAAAAGTATAAACATTTAGCTATATGCACACCTGCAGTTGGGCAATCCACCTGCATATTACAAGGAATTTGATCCTATGCCGCGGAAGCATACTGTTTGGCAACAATCGTCGGATTTTACTGGTGGTCAAGCTCCCTTGCACAGGTTAATTTTCAACTGATCGATTAGTTTTTCTGTTATTTTATGCCAGCCTTCTTATTTCAAGAGCCTGCAGTCCTATACTACTAGTTATCTCCTTTTCATAATGTTTGCTTTAACTGATTAAAGTATGCAAAAAAAAAAAAATCTTTCAGGAGGCACTTGCTTATCTTTCCTCCAGGAGTTCTTGATCGACATTACCAAAAACTTCTGCAACTTGACACACGATTGTTCGAATTGAGCCAGAAACCATTCCCAACTCAGAACAATCAATACTTTTACTCAAATATTCATAGTTATACTCCGTATCCTAGCAATTATACTGGAAACAGCAATATGTTAACTTTCAACATGCAGCATGACATCACAAAGTTTCCAACTCCGCATTTTGATGATCTCGGTATTGTAGATACGGCCTCACCCACGTCAGGTAAATACAACCATCTTCGTCTATAAATTTTAATTACTTAAAACTGAAGTCAACATGAGATTTATTTTGTTACTATAATGTTATTTATTTTGTTAATATAGTTATGGATTTCCCCATGGATGTGGCAGAAAGAAATTGCATGCATGAAAATCGAGCGACGGTTTGTTCTACTCCAAGCGTAAACAATATTCCAGGACAATCATCTCGCCCTATGAATTTACAATACTCTGGATATACCTACCAAGAGTATCACCAAAGAGCGTATGGGGAGGAATTAGGAATGGCTATCGGAAACGGTGGAATACCAATCACTGAAATTGAACAGCATTTTCTTGGTGAATCTGAAGTTGTTGGCACTGATGAAGCTGCGCTCTTAGCAAGCGTCCATTCACTTAATTCATTTCTTCAACTAGATACAGGGAATCTTACAAACATCACAAACAGAAACAGCATTACCGCAAGTCCAATAATTAGTGAAAATGCATATCTTGGCTATTGTTCTGGATCAAGCTTCGAAGTGCATCCTTACACCGATGTAAACATGTCGTATAATCCCTCAACAAACTCATCATTTTCTGCAGATCTCCTGCCTGTTCATGACTGTGAAAGTTCATCACCGGTTTCTCAAGGCATGTGTCATTGGTCATAAACTGTTGTAGTATAATTTGCTGAATATAATCTTGTACATAATCACTTTTTGTAGACAAGTGAATGTACTGGTTCTCATAGTTTAAGTAATAAATTTGTGTCAAAGTGTTTTTGTTGTTTAAAAATATTTAGGCTGTTGATATTGCAGAACTTAGAGGATTTTCTGCCGCATCTACGTGTAGTAACAATATCTAAACAATTGTACAAAAATCCATATGTTATTATAACGAGTTTCAACTAAAGATAAACCTCGTGTAATTAGTAGAGGCAACTAGGACAAATTAGAAATGGGCCGGGATAAGGAAGGTGAAGCTGATTAGGACCAACGTCCTTGTAATGAATTAATCTTCATTAATTCAAAGAAAAATTATACTGTATTATATACTAGTACATCACGAAAGTATATATTTTAATTCAAATATAGTCTTTTCAATGGATATCACTATTTAATTGAAGACTATATAATATTACAACACATATTATTTTATAAAACATATTTTATAATCATGTTATGTATGTATTACATATATGGTTTCTGGGATTTCAATTAAAAAATTATATTTCTATCATTGTTTATTATTCTCATTATATAAGTGTATATAACTATATTTTAGTGATCAAAATTCGAAAAGATTTGAGAACATAGTTATAATTTATGTATATATACTGTTAGAAACATCAAATTAAATAAAAAAAATTAATAATTAAAGGTGTGAGATGTGACATTGATACTTCAAATGATTTATCATTCAAATGAAACCCGTTTTTGTAATACATGCATGAAGATCAACACTGTAAGAGAATAAGTAGCTTAGACTCAGTAATATGAAGATCACTTTGGATAGAAATAAAAAAGAAAAGTGCTGTTACATATTGATTTGATCTGTATATCCTCCAAAATATAACGAAGCTACTGAAGCAAGTCTACATTGCAGCAGCTATGCAGAGACTTATAATTTCTTCGAAATTGAATATAATAATATCATTATTAATTTCTCGAAAGGCATCCGATCTTGAAAGCTGGTATGATCAATGGTTTATCAGTTGCGCGGCATTCCTCGGCCTCCACACGGGCTGACATGGCCATAGGCAAAATGTAAGCCACGAACACCAAAACAATGGCCTTAATTATAGTCTTTGGATTCATGTTGTTCGACATCTATCGAAGTAGATATTTTTTTTATCTGGAGTTTGTGTGATGTTAATTATGTTCAGTTGGCAGATGGTTTTAAATTTGTAAGAGGCTGAACTATAGTAATATATAGTGCAGAAAATTTTATGTATTGATCGAGTTTCCTGTTAAAATTGAATGGCGAGGAGAAAGATATGCTAGTCCTCAAGATTTTAAAGGCTTTCATCTAATTCGGAGAGCACTATGGTGGGAATTTGGTCACTATGACTTTCAATACACTACAAGTGTGGTGTGTGTTTCATGGCCCATAATTTTGAGGCGGTCTTCAGAAGCCCGAGACTTTCGTATTGGACTCTTATATATCTATCTTTATCACAGTCCACAACATTGTTCAACGAAACTAGAGCTCTATTCGTGGTTCCACATAATTAAATATATTTTTGAATTAATATTTTTTTTATGAAATAAGCCAAACATATCCTTAGATATCATGTATTTCCATTTTTCACACTAAAAGGAAATAAAATAAAAGCAGTGTTAGATCCTAGATGTGTATGGTGCTTTTAATTATGCAACATATCCATTTATTCAAAATACATATGACTAACTAGTTCAGCACCAAATGAGAGTCGACTCCCTTCGTTTGCTCTCTTCTCTCTCTTACTTTCATCTTTTCCTTTCATCTTCTTCGACCCTTAAGCTTCCCCAATCCTTTGATTTCCCACTCGCTCACTTGATGACATATCTATTTAAGATAGATCTACCATGCTTAATTTCTCCGTTTTCTTACTCAATAGCGACACACCGATACTCTTCCCGTGGTTCTTGTTCTCTTCACCCCGTCTGCTTTTTCCTCTGTCTACTTATTCCACATGCCGATCTCAACAATCGCATGATTTCAAGCAAAATCCAAAATGTTTTCTCTCCATTGAAGCTTCAAACGGTGACTGGATCTAGCCAAAAAACTTGGCGTATGTTTGATGGCTTGGGTTCAACCTACTTCCAGTTGGGTACTTCAAAATTTCCACCTTACCATGAAGGAGTAGCATTTAATCAAAACCAGGTTCTCCCTTCGTCTCACTTCTTTAGTTCACATGAAATAGAGGTTAATAGTTATGCTCTATTTAGAACTAGTGGTGAGGTTTGTGTGAAACCTAGCATGGATTTTTTGCATTCTACCTCCTTAAATTGGAAATATTGTTGTTATGGTCTAACTGACGATATGAGCTTTGAATTCGATGCTATTAAATATGTTGATTTGCAATGTATGGTCAAGTCGGGTTAACTAATGTGATTAAACATTATGGTGGTTATCTATTTTTTTGCTTTAAAGATTCTAAGTGTGTTAACCGTGCCTTGAAATTTAGCCTCCTAGAGATTAATGGTCACTTGTTTCGCCTCCAAAAATGGTTTGAGTTTGTTCCTATTGTTGAGTCTGAGCAAGTAACTATTTGGGTCAAACTTTTCAATGCGCTCTTTCTTTATTGGACTGTTAATGGTTTGTATCTTACGAGTCTAGCCCTTGGTCAACCCTTTGCCATGGTGCTTGCGACCTTTGAAGCTATATCTAAGAATGAGCCCCTGCCTGAAGCTGAAATGCTTATTACTCTAGGAGTTATGGACCGTAGACCTAATGTTCTCAAGCTTGCCTTGTCTGCTAACTCAGTTGATAACATTGCCCTGGTTCCTGTCCTCTATCAACCGTTTCTAAAATGTGTGTTCTGCATCTCGTCTAAGCATTTAGTCTGTGCATGTCCTCAACTAATCAGCCTTTTTTCTCATGAAGCTTACATGTCTCAAGAATCAATATTTCAGGACCCTATCCCTGAAAAGTCTACTTCTGGTGCCTACAGAGATGAACCTTCAACTGAATCCGAGGGAGATTCTCCCAATTATACTATGACTACTGATGAATTTTTTATGCAGGTTGCAAATGAGGTTGGCATCCCTTCTTGTAGAAGGCGTATGGTGGATGGGCATAAAGTGGATGAGTAGAATGAGTTTGGAGTGCTAGGTGATGGGCTCAAATGTATTGCTCAAATATATGATGATGAGGTGGACACTGATGATTCTGTTGACGTGGCTCCAAATGATGCTCAAGCAAACCGAGGATGCCACAAAGGACCACAGCACAGGGGAAGAGCGACGGTCACTCCAGCCAAGATAATCAACTTACGGTTGGGCAGAGCGGAGGACACTTCAACCAAGATAAGCACCCCACGTATGCAGCAGATGGGCTTGATGCAGGATGTTGGAGTAGTTAGTTAATGCGTAACTATTCATTTAAGTTGTATTTTAACAATGGTAACTTAGCTATGTCTTGGGCATAGTTTGTGTTTTGAGGTGAGCTTGCTCACCTCGTGTACTGTCCATGAAAACATGGAGTTGTGATAGGTTTCTACCTTTATTTATAATATTAAACAAAATTTGCTAAAAAAATACATATGACCTAAATTATAAACAAACACTTAAAAAATAAATTTAATTACATAATTAAAATAAATTTTTTAATTAAAAAATTAAAAACTAATTCAAATATATATGTGCAAATACTCAAATGAGACCCTATATTAGAATGAGAACTAAGACTAAATATCAGCCACTCAATTTTTATAACAACATATAATCTAGACCACTAATAAAAATACATCTTTTTTATTTATTTCTCACTCCTCACACCACTCATCCACCCATTTTCCGATCAAATTACTTTCTCACTTGCTTTTGAATTATAAATTTCTCTCTCTATAAATTCATCTTCGTATTTCTCTCGTAATTTAATTTCTTCTTTAAATCCATTTTCCTCTTTCTATCTCTTAATTTGACTTCGAGATCTCTCTCTTTTCTTATCTCTTTCTCATATAATTTATTTTCTATTTCCTGACTGTTACTTTCATTTCATCTAAAATTCATTTCGCCATCAACATTAGAGATTTAAAGTGAAAAAATGACGTTGAAGAATAACTCTTATTTGGTGAACTACGATGACTATACGTGTTTGGTCCAAGGAATGAAAAGCTGATGAATTAATTTAAATATTGTTGGAGATGTGGAAGATAATGGCATAGGAAACTATCAGAACGTATGATTCGATGGTGGTTGTTGATTTGTTAATGAGAGAATCATTGTTTTACAATTTATGTGTGTATATGGGTGTAGTTTTGTATGTGGGTGTAATTTTTTAATGTTTCACGTTTAGGAAATTCAGTGATTTGTGTTAAAATTTTGGTGATTTGCGTTGAAAAGTTGGTGATTTGCTTTAAAATTTTGATGATTCTGTACATGTTATAGTGGTGATGATGATAGTGTGATTGTGATGATTATATTTTATTGACTTTCAATTAATATCTTGGTAATTTTATGGACTTTCAATTAATATTTTGGTGATTTATGGGTAAAATGTAATGATTTGTATGTCTTTTTGGTGATAATAACGATTAGTAGTGTGACGGCAGTGACTATGATGCTGGTAGGGGTGGTGATGTGCTGGTAGAGGCGATGATATATATACACACACAATTATAAAATATATTTACTTGTATATTTAATATTTATAATAATATAAAATAAATATAATTGTAAAATTGATGATAGAGAGTTCTCATTATAAGGGAACTTAGTGAATATATAACCCCTTCATTACAAGTCTGAATTGTGAAATTTCTCCCTCAAGATGAATTAAGATTTGGATTCTTTCGCCATACATATATATATATGTAGTATATATGTTAGTTGTATAATTTTCAAATTTAGGGTTATGTATTGTATTAGTCATAACTCCTTTATTACAAGTCTGAATTGTGCAAAATCAATCAATATAAGAACCTAATAGAATCCTTATTATGTGTATAGTGAAATTAGACCATGTTTGAGTTATCAACATAGGGTAAAAACCACGTTTGTGGGCTCTGGACAAATTTGATGTTATGACTTGTTTTGTGTATACCTTGTTCGTTATAGGTCCGAATTTATCGAGATTAGTCAACTCGAAAATATCATGAAAATATCTATATTTTTATAATTATGGTCAGACCCTGTTTTGATTATTTTCATAGAATAAAAACGGTTTTAAAGAATGTTGGAAAACATTTTCTTTCTCCATGTGTTCAAGGGATTGTGGGAATGTGTGATAAGAGAAATCTTGTCCTTACTAGATGATATTATGTACTCATATTATTTTAGTATTTTAATTATAAAAGTAGTGCAATGGAATTTTATTGTAAGAGAAATCTTGTCCTTACTAAAATTAAAATATTTGTCTCAACAAATTCCACACAAAGGAATAAAATTTTGTGTGAGTTTCACACAACTGGGATATATTAGGGTTAATCTGGACGATCAATTTAATAATTTAGTGATTGCAATTTGGTTTCCGATCTCCAGCTCAAAGTTAGTCGTCATTGAACGTATAAGTCAGAGCATTTATATGCATGTTTATATTTGATTAGTATTGATTTGTTGTATCGAAATCATACAAATAGTTATTCCTATAACTTTTTAGAATCCGTTAGATACAAGTCCTCATATAGTTCTTGTTTGGTTTCAATATATAGTAAGCTCTTTTCCAAAGAAAAAGTATTTTGATTTCTTATTAAATATATATAGGAATGAGTTAGATAAATAAATTCCTATATCTGGTGGTAATTCAACCTTCTAAGAACATCTTAGAGAGATATGTAAAATTATTAGCTAAAATAGTCTTCTATAATTATTATGTAAAATTTTAACTAAAATGAAGAACATTCACTCCAATAGTAGGTATTATCTCCCGTAAAATTATACATAAAAGATTTATTGATTCGATAAATATAGAAGATCAAATATGGTTATCTATAATTTTTTACCAAGGAGAAGAAGGTTAGAGTGTATCGATTTTTAGATATTCTCTAAATAGTGACACAATCACTAGGTAGATAATTTAACTAACAGACTTTCATCATTGGGATGCTCTAAGGACTTTCAATTAATTCTTTTGTTGGAATAAACAAGCAACTTTATTAAGTATCGCGTCTTGAAAATTTCGGCTTCTCTAGCATTTCAGATGTATGTCAACCGGCTAACAGCTAGCACATAGTTGATTTCTACATATATTAATTAGAAAATAAAATACAAGATATATAAAAACCGATACCCATATTTAAACATGTAAATATACTTAGATATAGATTACATTTCAAGCTGTGAAAATCATTATAAACCTAACAACCGAAATTCATAGAACCATCCACTGAAAATATTTAGTCAAATACACTGGCTTCTGCTAGTAATTAACAGAAAAATGTTTCAAAGATCATAAACATTTCACAAAAACAAGTTCTAAAACAATATATATCGCACACACATATACTTATCATGTGTGGAATAGGTAGAAATGGAGGCAGCCCTAGGGTAGTTCTTCGATTTTCTCCTCCCTTGGGTCTGGTTCATTTAAGGCCAACCTTTCCTAAAATAATTGTTCATGTATATAATTATGTTATTAGAGGAAAATACTTGACATATATTAAACTGTCACCTTGCAACAATATATAGTTGTGAGAATTCTTACCAAGGGTTTATCTGCTTTCTCCTCGCATGGAGGATATCCAAGATAGATATAGCGTTTCACATCTCTAAAAGTTCGGAACCTCTTTTTACCATGGTAATAGAACTGTAAATTAACAATAGTATATATATAATTAAGTTAATAAAAATAATAATAAAGTTAAGATGATGATTAATAATAACAACAATAACAAAAAATCTACACAATCATGTCTCCTGGCCGTATTATCACGAACACGGACTTCTTTTGTCCTTCCAGTAAGCCTTTGAGCTAAGGGAAGCCAATCCTCGTGGCCGAGTGATACAAGCTTTGTGATCTGTATTCTCATCAATTGTATCAATAAATTTAAACAACATTCATTCAAAACAAATGCAATAGATTGATCTATTTCAACATATATGCGCTAGAACATAACATCAACTGTAATTACGTACCTCATCATCCATAACCGGAACATATTTTTCCGGGAGCACATAGTTCAACCTGTAATGTTCAACTAATGCAGTTGTTAGTACACGCCGCCCTTTCTGTCCCGTCTCTAATTCTGAAGCCACATTTTGCTGTAGCATATCTCAACATATAAGTAAATTTGAAAATTATTCAACGACTTTGCATAAAAGATAACTTATAACAAAACATAATGTAAAAATCATAAGGATATCGTTACATAATGCACTACACCAAATAAGGGCATTTACGACAAAAAACTCACAACATTAGGAATTCAGATTTATATATCTTTCTTAATATCAATAAATCTAAAGATATCTTCTTATAATTGTTGCTTTTATATAACTAATACCAAAATTGTTGTCCTAATTATCCTACAATACAGGTCTGTGATAGTTTTAGAAACTACGATATATAATTTAAAATATTAGTGGGTAAATTAGTAGGGTTAATCTCTTTAAGAAGATTTTAGGGTAGGAAATATAATTTCTGTATGCAATCTTTTTAGACCCACAAGGTTTATGGATTAACATTTATAAATTTGTTTTATTTTATTTTTAATATATATATTACATGATTACGTTTGAATTATTAGCTGTAGAGACATTAATTTGGAATTAGGATATTTGAGGCTCTTTGATCATATAATTGAAAAAATATTGAATGATCTTACTTACAAACGTCTAGATAAATTTCTGATAAACACTATTGTTGTTTTTGGTTGTAGAGATTGAAATGAAATATGTAAAAAGAGAAGAGAATAATTGAGATAGAATGAGATATTTGAAAAAAGATTAGTGATCAATGCAAAATTTATATGATATATAAAAATTGGTAAGAAAATGAGTAAGGTGGAGAATGGAGCATTCCATCTCAAAATGGAGGGTTTGAGTTTTAGTCTAAGTTAATAGAAAAGGAATGGAATGGGGGGGAAGAATGAAATTTTTGAAAATTCACCTAATATTAGTTCAAATCTCTTTTATTCCATTTCAATTCAATCTCCCCAACCAAACACAACATATATATTTGGTTGCATAACATTTCCCTTGTAAAAGTGGAAATTAAACTCATGCCACTTTCTGAATATTAAACCTTGTTCTAACTCTAAAAACTGATGAAAAATTGAAAATCATTGAGCAATTTCAATATTTGAACTTTATGAGCTATTTAACAAACATCATACTTTCTATAAATCCTTGATTTTCCACTTCACGGAGGATCCTAGTTTCCTTTTCTTCCTAAAACATAGCGGCTAGTTAAAACCGCTTATGTGATCCTAAACTCTAATGATGATAATGTTCCTGTGAGAATTGAGATGACTTAAAGAACGGGATAGTAATACTTCTTTCTTTTTCAACTAAACAATGTATAATTGGAATAGATCTAAAATTTTATCTATTGTGGATGTTAATAATGGGGTATATTAGTTCATTAGCATGAAATTTTAACCAATGTACGTTGTTCTTCACTTCTTCATTTCTTTTTAAAATATTCTCTTAGTTTTAAGGATCATATATATATGTCTCTGATTTGGTAGACTTGATGGCCTAGACCTACAAAATCTAAGTAACGACTGCTAAGCCTATCTCTAATAATCTCATGTGGAAATTTTCACATCAATAAACAGAAATAAAGCTTCGGACTCAAATGAATTTACTCAAGAATTTGCTCAGATAACTATGTGTCAAAAAAGTTTTCTATAATTGAAGCTGTTTATTGATATTTTTCAATTTGAACATGTACATCCTATTATCAAAGCATTGTCACTGCTATTATATATACCTAATGTATCCTCTCTTATTTCTATGAAAGAGAGTTCTTAACATCATCTAATTATGTTACATCTTCTACGAAAACATTTCTAAAATTTTGACTTCTAAAATGCAGCCCATCATGGTTGCCATCATAGGTAAAGCTCAATCTGATTTTATTCCTTTAAGGGAGATCTCACACAATTTTGTCAAGGACTGCTAAAAGGGTGTTGGTGAAAATTTGGTTGCGTATAAATTTTTGTGTGTTTTACATTTACTTGGTAATTAAATACACTTACATACCCGAGGGCATTGTGGTGTTGCACTCCTCACTGCTGCAAATTTGTACTTACATAGCACTTCTTTATTACATGTATAGCACTTTTGAGCACTATGTAAGCCAATGTTATGCAAGGACTTATATAGCACTTTTTTAAGAGCTATGTATGTATCATACTTACATAATACTTTCTAAACCACTATCCAAGCATGTGATATCTAAGTGCCGGACTTGGATAGCACTTTTGTTATGGGCTATGCAAGTAACGTATTAAATATATTATATCATTTCAATATCACTTAAAAAACGCTATCTAAGTTGTACATTTCTAAAAATTAATATTTTAATTACTTTTTTACCATTTTTATTATAATATTCTTAAAATTCATAAATATAATAACAAATAGACAAATGCCAAACGCCAAATCCAAAATAAAACTACAACTATAAATTTCATTAATTTAAAGAAAAATAATAAAACTATACAACTGATTACATTTAATTTCACTGCATAGTTTATTTGGAGTTGCTGGGCGACAAACTCTTGGGACAGGCTGATTGGTTTTGACTAGCGAAAGAATTTAAGATAAAAATATGACCCTATGATAACTGGTATGAGAGCTTTGTTGTGAGTTTTGTGGGCTTACACAACTATGATGTGGGAAATTCTATGGGTGAATGGTTGGCAAGGCTAGAGGAATTTGTGTGAGTGCCTTTGTCAACTGATGGCATATGTTTGGCATTCAAGTTCTGAGTGAAGAACTTAATGAGTTTAAAGAAATGGTATTCTGGATCATGGCTACTAGTAATAATATACACTACAACAAAAATAGCTAAAAGTGACCGTCATATTCCGGTCATTTTTATATTAAAAGTGATTGTGAACGGTCACTTTTAATATAAAAATGACAGAAATGCTCCGGTCATTTTTAAGGGCGTCGAAAATAACAGATTAGTAGAAAGTAAACCCAAATGTGACCGAAAATGGTCAATTGTGTACCGCACATAAAATCGACCAATGGCGGTCGCACAAAAATCGACCGCTGGCGGTAACATATAAAATCGACCGAGGGCAGTCACATCTCGTTGAACAGTTTGTGACCAGATTCGGTCATAATTACTTGCCAAAATGGTAATTATATACCACCAAAATCAGTCACATTTTATCTATAATTTATCCTGTACAATTCTACTATTTCACATTATAGTTGCTGCTATTTTACACCAAAAACTACATNGTCAAATGTAATATCAATAGCAAAAGAAATTTTTTATTGAACAAGAATATTCTTCCAATCCAAAAATCTTCATAAAGACTCTACAAAAAATACTACCAAATTCACATAAAGATAGTATANCATAAAGACTCTACAAAAAATACTACCAAATTCACATAAAGCGATGGATTTCCAAAAAAATCCACAAAATGTAACCAACACTTCATTCCAAGTAGCAAAACCCGAGTAAAAAATAATATAAACTATACGCTGGACTACGGGCAGTTGAGTATTGTTGAAGTTTCCTTCTTCATCACCGTTAATTCATTCCCGTTTCCTTCATCATCAACTCCATTCCCGTTTCCTTCATCATCTACCCTAATACAACAGATGGATGGTGAGGAAGAAAGGTACAACAACAACATGAGTTAAGAAAGAGCAGATCTGGTGATAATAAACATAAAAGCAACAGTACCTACGATTCAGTAGAGAATCATACCTTAAAAACACCAATACGAAAAAATGATACTGCTCCAGAAAAATGTTCGGGATATTAGCAAAAGACATCTACGATTGCTCTGGCCTTCTATTTACCTGAAATGGATAGTGATCGTGTAACTAAGTACGAGAACAGAGAATACAATGTATAACGGAATCATATCAGATTAGGAACCAGAATTTAATAGTTAAAACATACACTTGAAGAACGACAAAAATTAAGCATTTAGCAATCCAGATTATAATCCAAAGCAAACCAAACAGACTGGCCTGTTGTCTTCAACACATTAGAATAAGGTTTGACCTCGGTAAATATAAACCAATTCAACAATCCTTAAAACTAAAACCCCTTCCCTCCCCTCTCTGAAATTTATACAAGTGCTAAATCTACATTTCACATACTCTAATAAGGGGTTTGNTAAATATAAACCAATTCAACAATCCTCAAAACTAAAACCCCTTCCCTCTCCTCTCTGAAATTTATACAAGTGCTAAATCTACATTTCACAAACTCTAATAAGGGGTTTAATCAAACTTCAAAATAAACAAATGGTTCTTCTCACAGACAAAAAAACAAACAGGTAAGGATCACTATACAAAAGACTTGAACTCAAAAAATAACAAAAGAAATAGAAAATGAGTTGTTAAATGTAATTGGGTAAATGAAAGATGGAAACCTGAAGAGTGTGACAAGTTCTGGTAGCAAACTCAACGCCAATGGTGGATTTGGATTCAACACAGAACTCATTTATGGTGAAACGAGACAAGATGTTGGATTTTCCCTGCCCACTCAAGAGTCACCAATTAACACTATCCTCAACAAGTCGAAATAGCTCCTTATACCAAAATCGAAATATAGAACAATCAAAATACAAGAGAGGACCATAAATAAAATATGACCTAGAGGTAATAAAATTAGCTAATAAATAAAATTATAGTTTTTTAAAGTATAATACTAATCTATACTATATTATTAAAACCGAAATATTAAAAGTTTGGTAGTTATTTGTGATATTTAGGCCGGATTGGATAGTTATTATTGGACCTAATTTTCAAACATTAATTTCCTAACTAAAATATATCTCACATTAGTCTCCTAAATAAAACAGATCTCTAAACAAAAAACATAAATATTATCTTATTAAAATATAAATAAAATATATTATAATTTTTATTTATAAAATTTTAAATAATCGTCAACAGTCACATTGTAATGCATGTGTTCGATATTATAATTTTTATTTATAAAATTTTAACCTTAAGTTATGCCGGGAAATTTTCCGCCTAGTGACCAAAAAATAAAAGTGACTGTTTCCGGTCATATATGTAGATGCGACCATCAACAATCAAAATTATGGTTGAGTGGGAAAATTTCATGCATAGTAGAAATTGAAAATCAACCGTAGTTGATATAGACAGTCGTTTATATTATTAAAAATGAATGTAGTTGGTCGATTTTATCCGCGGTCGAAATATAACGGTCGAAATAAATATGTCTTGGATAGATGATCTTATAGTGACCGGTTTCAGCATTTTTAGTGTCAGTCACTTTTATCCGGTCGCTTTTAAGCCTATTTTCTAGTAGTGAATCTAATCCGCTGGTTCTTTCATTCTGCTGTAATTTATATAGCTGCATTGTCTCGGATGGTGAAGGATGAGTTGTAAAAGAAAGAGGGTGAAATTATTGTCTTGAAGATGGCTGTTGCCGGCGGTAATTTAGGTGGCCCTAGGGAGGGCCATTGAAAGGTGAAAATTCAAGAACCAAAGGTGTATGGTGGTGCAAGGATTACAAAGGATCTGGAAAATATCTTGTGGGACATGGAGCAGTAGGCTGCCCATGCTCATGAAAGTGAGTAGAACAAATATAATTGTGCAATATATGAAAGTAGGTTTCCACGAAATGTTTGACTCGGTTTGTTGAATTTTTTCAATTTGCATATTTAAAAATTTGTTATCTTTTTTATGAAGGAGGGATTAACATTAAAAATATAAGGGGTCATTTGGTTCGTAAATTCTAGGTATGAGGTACGAGTTTTGTCCATTGCAAACCATAGCTAGTGTTTGGTTTGGTTGGAAAATTTAATTTCAAAACGCATACATCAAATCGAATGTATGAGTTTCTGATATCTTGGAGGAGGAGGGTATGAGCTGTGAATATGAGGAATAAAATAAAATTTTATTACTTTTATCTCTATATATAAAATTAAATGTCAATTTTAAAAATAAAAAATTTATAATAATGTTATTTAATATTTAATAAATAATAGTGATTTATTTTTCATATTAACTGCATATATTTTTTTATTTATTATAATATATATATTAAATTAACAAATTTATTTCACCATTTTTAACCATAAATGATACTTTATCCCCTACCACCCTAACCCGAATCCTTATTCCAACCTCATACCAGACCGGTAAAATGTTTGAATTTATTTCTTATTAGGCAAGTGATGATTCTAGAAACTACTTTGATCGGGGCTAGATGGGTTCATCCCATACATCTCAAGCAAGATTCCTCGGATGTGCGGAATTCCTCAAGACCGTTTCTCCATGTGGAGAAATATTTTTAACCTTAGAAACATATCTCTTCCTCACAGTACATTTTGCCCTATACCTCTAACCAAGAATAGGGTGATTAATTCTCATTTCGTTTGTAAGAGCACTAAGAACACTGAAGTTGATTACACACTATTCATTCGATTCATTCAATTTAAATTCCTAGGCTACTATTTTAATGTCCTATTGAAGTTGATTTTGTTGGATAAACTTAACTCTTGTGTTCTGAGGAATGTTCTGGAAGGCTCCACATACATTCATAGAAACTGAAAATGTATTTGTTTTAGATTCATGTATGTTGGTTGATATTCTCCTCATGATTCATAGAGAAATATATATTGATGGAGAATTATATTAGATCAAATAAGATAAGAAATACAAGAAATATAGTTCTATTTGTGTTCTGCACCTTACATACAAAAACAATACTTGAATCAATACACAAAACACTAACAAATTGGTATCAGAGCCTACAAACATGAATAACTCTTTTGCTATTCCAAAACTTACCAAAGAAAATTATGGACACTGGTGTATACGCATGAAAGCACTGCTGGGCTCGCAGGAGGCATGGGAAATTGTTGACAAAGGATATGAGGAACCAGAGAATGAAGGAGCTTTGAATCAGGCTCAGAAAAACGCTCTAGCAAAGGCACGGAAACAAGATCAACAAGCTTTATCAATTATACACATGGGCTTGGATGAAGCCATGTTTGAAAAGGTGGCATCAGCAGCAAAAGCAAAGGAAGCCTGGGAAATTCTGCAGAACAATTTTAAAGGTGTTGACAAAGTAAAAAAGGTACGATTACAAACCCTACGTGGTGAATTTGAATCATTGCATATGAAGGAAACAGAATCTGTCCCAGATTATTTCACAAGGGTGTCTTCTATTGTAAATTAAATGAAGAATTATGAAGAAAAGTTAGAAGATGCTTNAAGAATTATGGAGAAAAATTAGAAGATGCTCGTGTCAATGAAAAAATACTAAGATCATTGAATACAAAATTACAACTTGTTGGCATATCCATTGAAGAATCAAATGATACGGAAACCATGACCACTGATCAACTCATGGGATCATTACAAGCATATTCAGAAAGATTGTTAAAAAAGGAAGAGACGGAAACCCAGGTGTTAAAAACTAATGCCTCTGTTGAAGACAAAGACAAGTTGCTGTACTCACAACATACTAGAGGAAGAGGCCGTGGATGTGCAAATCAAAATTTTAACCGAGGCAGAGGACGTGGACATGTATGCAATAGATTTGAAGGAAGAGAGCAGACAAATCAATAAAACTGGGGCGGAAAAGGAAGTAGCCGTGGCAGAGGTGGCAGAATAACACCAAGANGAGCAGACAAATCAACAAAACTGGCGCGGACAAGGAAGTAGCCGTGGCAGAGGTGGCAGAATAACTCCAGGCAGAGGTTGCAGATCAAATGAATGTTACAATTGTGGAAAATTTGGACATTTTGCAAAGGATTGCTGGTTTAACAAAAGGGTTGAAGAAAAAGTAAACATAGCTGAAACAAGATAGCAACAAGATGGAGTTTTACTAATGGCCAACAAAGAGATGATTCAAGAAAATGATGTAATTTGGTACATTGACAGTGGTGCCAGCAACCATATGAGTGGGTNCAAGATGGAGTTTTGCTAATGGCCAACAAAGAGATGATTCAAGAAAATGATGTAATTTGGTACCTTGACAGTGGTGCCAGCAACCACATGAGTGGGCTCAAACATCTCTTTACTGATTTAAGAGAAATAAATTCTGGTTTTGTGTCTTTTGGTGATGCATCAAAGGTTGAAGTCAAAGGAAAAGGTGAAATTAGTTTTTCCAGAATAGAAGGCAGACAAGGAAAAATAGAAGATGTTTATTTTGTTCCGGACCTGAAAAACAACATTCTAAGCCTTGGACAGCTACTGGAGAAAGGGTATTCAATTTTCATGGAGAATAAAGTCATGTTCCTGAAAGATAAAAATGGCAGGACAATTGTTCAAATAGAAATGTCCCAAAATCGGATGTTCAAACTAAACTTGAGGAATATACAGGAGAAATGTATGTAAGTAAAAATACAGGACCAAGCAACCTTGTGGCACAGGAGACTTGGACACCTACACTATGGTGGTCTAAAAGAGATGTCAAACAAAGGGATAGTTCATGGAATTCCAAACATGGATTTTTCAGGAAATTTTTGTGAAGATTGTGTATTGGGAAAGCAAACAAGAAATTCTTTCCAAAAGAAGGCAATCTATCGTGCTACAAAGCCTCTCGAGTTGGTGCATACGGACATATGTGGTCCTATCACACCCAAGTCATATGGCTCCAAGAGTTATTTTCTTACGTTTATTGATGACTACTCTCGAAGAACATGGGTTTAATTTTTATATGAAAAATCTGAGGCATTAAAAATATTCAAGAAATTTAAAGTATTGGTTGAAAGGAAGACGGGAATGCATATCAAGGGATTGCGTTCGGATAGAGGCGGAGAATATACATCAAATGACTTCACTGAATATTGTGAAAAACAGGGCATTAGAAGGTTCTTGACAGCCCCATATTCACCAAGCAGAATGGTGTGGCTGAAAGAAAAAATCGAACAATCTTAGAAATGGTAAGATCAATGTTAAAGAGCAAAGAACTGCCAAAGAAACTGTGGGCAGAAGCTGTTCAGTGTGCAGTTTATATTCAGAACCGGTGTGTACACTCAAATTTGGGAGATAAAACACCTCAGGAATTGTGGAGTGGAAAGAAACCTACTGTATCACATTTAAAAGTTTTTGGAAGTGCAGCATACTCTCATGTACCAGACCAGAAAAGAACAAAGCTGGACGACAAGAGCAGAAAATTCATTTTCATTGGATATGATGAGAAAACAAAAGCTTATAGGCTTCTTGATCCGGTTGCTAAGAAGGTGATTGTAAGTAGAGATGTGAAGATACAAGAAGATGATGCTTGGGACTGGAATAAAAAACCAGAAGAAGTAGCATCAATTTCTAAAATCTCACCAACAAGCTTTGATACACCCGCCGAAGAAGTAGAATCAGAAGAGGATGAGCCCAGGAATCCTAGAACAAGAAGTTTACACGACATATATGAACATGGTGAGGTGCACTTAGTATGTTTGATAGCAGATACAGAAAATGTAGACTTTAAAGAAGCAGAGAAAGACAAAAAGTGGAAGGCTGCAATGGATGAAGAAATCAAAGCAATTGAAAAGAACAAAACTTGGGAACTAGTGGAACCTCCAGAAGGTTGTAAGCCCATCGATGTTAAATGGGTTTATAAGAAGAAGATGAATGCTCAAGGAGAAGTAGAAAGATATAAGGCGCGGTTGGTTGCAAAGGGCTATCGACAAAAGGCTGGAATAGACTATGATGAGGTTTTCGCACCTGTTGCAAGAATGGAGATGATAAGGCTGTTAATCTCTCAAGCAGCTCAATACAAATGGCCCATTTACCAGATGGACGTGAAATCTGCGTTCCTAAATGGATTGCTCGAAGAAGTTGTGTACGTAAACCAGCCACCTGGATATGTAAAAGCCGGAAAAGAGAGCATGGTGTTGAAGTTATATAAGGCATTATATGGCTTAAAACAGGCACCTCGAGCATGGAACAAACGCATTGATGCCTACTTCAAGAAGAATGGATTTGTGCAATGTCCTTATGAAGCTGCTCTATATGTCAAAGAAAAGCAAGGTAATTTACTACTTGTTGCACTTTATGTTGATGACCTTATTTTTATGGGGAACAATGAAGACATGATTAAAGATTTTAAAAAGGAGATGACTCAAGAGTTTGAGATGACATATTTGGGCTTGATGAGATATTTTATTGGCATTGAGGTAAAGCAAGATAAGTCAANGATGACAGATTTGGGCTTGATGAGATATTTTCTTGGCATTGAGGTGAAGCAAGATAAGTCAGGTATTTTTATTTCTCAAGAAGCATATGCAAACAATATTTTGAAGAAATTCAGGATGGAGCACTGCAATCCAGTAGCAACTCCGATGGAACAGGGCGTAAAACTCTCTAAATTTGAGGGAGGAAATTCAGTAGAAGCAAATTTATATCAGAGTTTGGTTGGGAGCCTGAGGTATCTTACCTGCACAAGGCCTGACATTGCATATAGTGTTGGTATTATAAGCAGATTTATGGAAGATCCAAAACATTCACATTGGAAAGCAATTAAAAGGATTCTGAGATATATTCAAGGAACAAAGTCACTAGGATTGTTTTATTCAAGTACTGCGGACTACAAGTTACTGGGATACTCAGATAGTGATTGGTGTGGAGATGTGGATGATCGTAAAAGTACTACTGGATATATGTTTTTTATGGGAGACACGGCGTTTACATGGTATTCTAAGAAGCAACCTATAGTTTCATTATCAACATGCGAGGCAGAATATGTGGCGGCTTCTTGCTGCGTTTGTCATGCTATTTGGTTAATAAGGTTGCTTAGTGAATTAAGTTTTCCACTGTAAAAATCTACTGAAGTTCGAATTGATAATAAGTCAGCAATAGAGCTTGCCAAAAATCCTGTACATCATGAAAGAAGCAAACACATTGATGTTCGATTTTATTTTATTCGTGAGCATGTGAAGGAGAAGAATGTGCATTTGCGTCATGTTGTTAGTCGTGATCAAATTGCGGATGTGCTGACCAAACCGTTGTCCGGAAATTTGTTTGATACATACAAAAGGTTGATGGGAATGAAAGATCGAAAAGAGTTAGTTTAAGGGAGGAATATGTTGGATAAACTTAACTCTTGTGTTCTGAGGATTGTTCTGGAAGGCTGCACATACATTCATAGAACCTGAAAATGTATTTGTTTTAGATTCATGTATGTTGGTTGATATTCTCCTCATGATTCATAGAGAAATATGCATTTAAGGAGAATTATATTAGATCAAATAAGATAAGAAATACAAGAAATATAGTTCTATTTGTGTTCTGCACCTTACATACAAAAACAATACTTGAATCAATACACAAAACACCAACAGATTTTACACTAAAATAATTTCAAATAAACACCATTATGACTTTAGAAATGTTGTCGATATATTTCTTAATAGACTATAGAGATGCATCCAAACTAGTAGTTTCTCATCTTAATATTGAGTTTTCGCTGTAAGTCATGTGTCATATTCGTATTTCTTGTATTTGCACAATGGTTAGCTCTCATGTGCTATTAAGCTAACCCAATGAAATGATTGTTAGAATAATAATTCAAAGTTATGTTCTTGCTATTTATTTTTTATTTTTTATTAATAAAACCTACAAATGGTATTAAGAGTGATAGAATATATATATATATATATATATATATATATATATATATATATATATATATATATATATTCTATAAGATTTTTACTCTCATATTTATTGTGTTTTACATTAATTAGATATTTATTTAATAGATTTTAATATTTTATTACAGAAAAAAGGACATTCCTAAAATTGGAAGGATTTGTGTTTAAAGAGCTAATTTGGAGTCAAATTAGGATAATATTTGTATTTATAGGCTTGACGAGCTATCTCTAGTGTTTGGCCTATATCTTCAGTTCCAAAAGTCAGAATTGGACTATCCTACTGCCCACGCGAAGATTATGGAATTATCTTTAATTCAGAGGTGATCCAATGAACATAATCTAAATCGATTAGCTACCAGACAATTAAGAATTTTACATGAAGAATTATACTAGGTCTGAGAAACCTACTTGCACGTATTTGTTTTAAAGCATTAAAATAGTTTTTATATTAGAGATATATAGATACATGAAGAATTATACTCGGTCTGAAAAACCTACTTGCACGTATTTATTTTAAAGCATTAAAATACTTTTTATATTAGAGATATATAGATACATATCAGAGGATTATGTATTATGAGACATTATTTTATATTAGAGTAGTTTATTATTAGGGTTAGAATGAGATGAATGCATGCCAAGACTTTTATTTGTGACATGGATAAATGGAGAATTTCTTATCCAAATCTTTTCTTTATTTTTATGAGTTTAATTATGTTTCTTTATTGTATTAGTTATTTTACTTGTTTAATAATAGTGAGTAGTTGATTCTCGGGCTTATAGGGAAAACCATGTTTGTACTATAATTCTGCCATGATTTTCATAGTGATTTAATTAGTCATGGTTAATTCTAGTTGATTATATTTGACTGATTAATTTATCTAATCGGCCGATATCATGAATTAATTCTATGTTAATATGGGTATAGATCGAAAATTTACTTACTAGAAGTACATATACGATTAGCAGAATTGAACTTGAGTATGAGAGTATCATTGGATTTCTGAGGGTATTAATACTCTCGAGTAATAACACTGTTCTAATTACTTGATTAATTGAATTACTAAAAGTAATTAATTGTGTAAGCATGTTTTGATATTTTTAATACTTGAGAGAGATTAACATACTATAGTTACGTGACCACATTTAATACTTTAGCTTATAAGTCGGTTATTGTGTAAGCATGCTGAACCTGATTGTCATAGGTTTTTAATATATTAATTTATGCTATTTAATTGGTTAATTTAGTTAATTAATATTCTCAAATACTCATTTTATTCTTGAAATAATCTATGATAATTAGATTGAAATCGATAAAACATGTCCCCTTATGGATTTAACCCGCTTGATAATCTCTGCTAATTAACAACACACATCGTGCGCTTGTGGTTATAGATTAAATAAAATACATCAAATTTTTTGTGCCACTTCCGAGGAGAAAACATAGTTTTTGTTGATTTTAACTTGGTTACTGAGATTGTTTATGTTGTCTCATTGAAACTTTAGGTCCTATTAAGGCGGATTTTACTATTTTTCTTGGCTTTGTTAAGTTTACACACACACACACACACAAATATATATATATATATATATATATATATATATATATATATATATATATATATATATATATATA